>JBBYHQ010127909.1:0-27464 GCA_038382645.1 Spergularia azorica
TGTCATCGATGACATCACTGCTGACGTGGATAGTGTAATTGAAGGCTAATGGGGTGGCTAATGGTTAAATTAATATGTTTTGAGTATAATGGTATTACCGATACATATTCCTAAGACTCCGTCGCTATCAGTTAACTCTTTGTAATCCAATTTGTCGATGAAAACACTAATAATGTTTTTTGAACTCGCTTCAACAATCTCTCCCTCAACGACCTTTTTTTTTTCTTCCCTATTTTTCCCTTTGTCTCCACTCTCCTCTTCCCCATTGCACAATCATTACCAAAAACCCCATCCTCACCTCAGCTATACATCACTCCGCAACTCCCAAAACTTGTCCCCTCCCCCCTCCCCCAAAACTGTCAATTTAGCCCCTGCATGTCACAACCTTATCTATACTATACCTTTAATTGTCTAGCATATTTGCGTCTGAAATAGCGAAGTACTAAAACTTTCGCGAACGATTTTTGGAAATAATGGTCGAAAAACAAATGTTAAACAAAATGGGTCGGGAAAAAACGTGTTCAACATAATGGGGTGCACGTCACCCATTTGTAAAACCGCCAAGGACCATGGCGATTTTAGGACTTGTGAACAGTAAAACAAATATCTCAAATTTTGTGAACATTAAAACCGCCACGGGCCCTGGCGTTTTTACACTATGTAAAACCGCTAGTGCCCTGGCGGTTTTACTATTCACAAATTTTTTTTTTTTTTTTTTAAGTCTTAAAACCGCCAATGGTTGTGGCGGTTTTATATATGGGTGATGTGCACCCCATATGGTTGAACGAGTTTTTTTTCCACCCATTTTGTTTAACATTTTTTTTTCGATCACTATTTTGTTAAATTGGTCAACTTTCGCATATGTGTTAAAAAAAAAGTCATGTCATCGTTGATTTATCGGCTCCAATGTGTATTCTAATTTGTTGTTACCCAGCCCTGCCTATTCCTTCCCCCCATTCAATCTGTATCGGACGAAAGATCATAACGTTTTTCCTCACCCTTTCATCTTCCTTCTTTTCCCTTAGCATTAAAAGACAGAATGCGAACGAATGTCAGTTCAGATGTGCCCTTCCCCCGCTTCTTCATCTTCCTTGCGCTTTATATAGTCATTCTTATCGGCCAGTTGTTGTGTCCGGACGGGGCGTGGGTCTTCCGTTGGTGGGGAGACTCAAGTTATAGAGCAGTGGCGATCACAAAACGCAATATGATGGCCCAAATGATTATGAATAGTATGTTAATTACACAAGATGTATGATTTCTCTCTTTCTCCTCAAGTGTCCTCAATTCTTTTGTGATTGCTGTAAGTTAGGCTGGTTGGCAGACTCACAAGGACTGATTTTTGCTGCCTTAGGCATTTAATCAAATACCAATGCTCACAACCCATCACTGTACAATATAGCTTTTGATACTATACTTAAAATGTATAGTTTTATTACTTGTGACGAATTGGTGTCAATATGGTTTTAAATTTATTCGCATTCTACAGATGGGTTTTGAATGTTCCGATTTATTGTTTTGGATTTTATTTTATAGTCTCTCTCTTCCATTCTTTCACTTGCTACATACTCCCCATCATCAACATCCCCTGAACTTTTCTCTCGCAACAACATGCACCACCAACTCTATCAGTCATCATTAACTGCAAATCGCCCAAATCGAGCATGGAGATGAGCTATCAAGCCACTACTTAATGATTTCGTTGAACGAATCACCCAGATCGAGGGTCATAAGAGCCAACAAGATTATGGGTATGTTAATGTTGACCCACTCATGGCCAAACCCACCGGAAAAGCTTTGAGGCAAAGGGTTCTACTTTTTGGCATGCACCACTAACAACTCTTCAAATTAGGTAACTATGAGTTAAAAATCACTCCAACAAGAACATTAACAAATAAATGACATTGATCATCAACGAACTCTTCACAAATGTGAACGATCGAGATGCAACAAATGTAAACGAAAACACAGTAGTGCATGAACTAGGTGCGTAATATAGGTGATATAGTCTTTGTGTTTCAATAAATCATTTATATTCGTTTTGAATACGAATATGTATTAGCCGAATCGAGCAAACATAAATAATCAAAAGAAATAGCACACAGAGTATTAAGTTATAGGGATGTTAAATGAACCTTCAACAACATGAATTAAGCAATTGTATATAATACATAGTCTATTACATTACTTCATTCAATATCAAGGAGTACATCGTCCACTGAGTATAAAAATTAGCAAATACTCTATTCTGCGATGCGGTATCACAATTCCCCTTAATTTTAAAAAAAATGAGTCATTCATTTGGTTGATATGTGGCTCACAATATGGTAAGTCCAAAACTGAAAACTCGATGGGGCATTTGGATATGAATTGAGGGAGTAACAAACTCTAAAACATAGATATGTCATTTTCTCATAAATTCATATGATACGATTCATGTATATTATATATTCGATGATTGATGATATAATATAATTAACTCTAATTTCTTCAAACCTATATCTAAGAAAAATAATTCCTAAAAGTTCCACCATGGTCCAAACTTATTCGGACCAAAGTTGTCATTGTTTCCACTACCATAATTATTAAAAAGGATACCATCTTATCCTTTGAAAGATGGATTAACATTGTTTTAAACATTGGAAGCAAAAACAATATTGTTACAAGAGCCTTTCATTTAGTTATGATGAAATACGATTCTTCAACCGTTTCAACAGCCCAAGACATTCCAACAACTCAGGGTGGTTGAGTTGGTCTCTAGGTGTTACAGCAAAAGTGTTTGTTTGAGCAACAACTTGCTCATTCAGTTCTTTGGCTATGGACCTCTCTGCCTTGAGCGCTTTTTCGATTTCTTGTAGTCAGGCATTGAGGCCCTTAATCTTATTTTTGTGGGATTCCTCTAGGGCTTGGTTGACGGCTTGAGTGCCTTGCTGCTGCTTGACATATCCACCGCTTAGAAAACGATCAATGACAGCATAAACATTTGGGCTTTCAAAAGAATAAACCTTGTTCCCTATGGAAACATAATGTTGTTAGTCCTACACTAGAAATATAGACTAACTTTATCTATTTCGGAAAGTCTACCATATATGATGTACCTGGAATGTAGCGGACAAAAGATCATTACTGGGTGAAAAAATTATTAGAAGTGCTTCTTTAATTCCGCATAAAGTGACTAGCTCACTTGCTATCTTAAAGAGGTCATTGCGACGCTTAGAAAAAGTCACATGCAGACGATTTTTATTCTTGATCTTCTTAATAGTAGTCTTTTGATGTCCCTTAGTGAGAGGTTTTGTCATGAACTCATGATGATAATTATGAGCAAACGAAATAAATTAATGATTGACATCTATATGACAAAAATACATGATATATCTAGGTATTTGTAGGAGTCCCAAGACCATGGTATCTTAACCTAAAATTACTTATACATATAAATCATGTTTTATATAGTGGAACCAAATCCGCCTAATCATCTTCTTCCAAATCGAGTTTTAGTTTCCTTTAATGTAGAAAGTGGGTTTTGTTTTAAGGTAGATATTGGATATGATAAATCACATAATTGTGGAGTGAGAACACATTGCTTTTAATACAAGAATTTGAAATTTGCCTTACGTAAGTATTATTTTGTTATAGTTGTTATTGTTGCTATAACATTGCCTTAGTCGATATTTGAACTGCTTAAACAATAAGGGTTTCATAGCTTTCATCCAAATACTAACATGATGCCATTTACAAGGTCTCGATTTCATGCCTAGTTAAGCTTGGTAACCGCTATAAGAAAAAAAAAAAGTGCTTAAATTCTACATGGTTTGGACACCATTAAAATTTATAAATTTAAATTAAATAGAATCTTGAGGTCAATATTTCAAAGTTAAAATAATGTTAATGATTAAAGTTCTAGTGGCGTTCAAAATACTTAGAATTGAATACGCAACATTACTATGACCGATCACACATTCAAAGGTAATGTGTCCAATTTTCCAACCTTTATCAATTCGGAGCTTAAAAAACTTTCAAAACCACAGTTCATATTGCATAATTTGTAAAAATATAATAGAGTAAACTCTCGGAATCATAATCATAAAAGAAGTGAAGAGATGAACATGTGGATTTGATTTGTGTCAATTGGTTTTCATTAACTTTTTGTCTGATTAAAGTTGATTGATTGTTCTCACTTTTATTTGTTTTCATGGTGAATCGTTGTGTAATTGCTGGTCAACTTTAATTTGCAACATTGACGACCTTCAAGAAGAGTAATATCAAGGTGTGTTTGTTGTTCCTTTCTAAACTTTTGTCCCTCGCATTTGTTGCTTTCAATGAAACCTTATTCATCGTAATTTAGGACCATAAATTTAGTGTCATTAAAATCTCATTCGCAATGAGAAATATTCTTTCGATAATAACATTTAAGGGTTTATGGGTGAAAGCTAGATCGTCGTTAAACTTAGTCAAATTACCACTATTCTTACTAAACTAGTTAGGGTAAGTGGGTATCGTATCCACGAAAAAGAGGGAAAGTCTAAATGGCAATTCTAGTGTGGAAAAATACAAATAATAGAAGTAAAACAATCAAAAGGGGGTGTTTGGTTTGAAAGTTGAATAAGAGGGAAATAAACGATATACCAAATTAATTAAGGTGACCCTCGGTGATAATCTAATCTAACACCCTAATATAGCAAGTTCATCCTCTCTCTAATTATACCAGTTCAAAGATAATCACGGTTTTAACCAATTAATCCACTCTTAAGTCCGGGATACCCGCGTCTCGACTCGAGAGACGCTCTTCTCAAGTCGTGATCATAGCAAAACGATGCCCCCGAGATAAGGGTGTCTCGAGCCGAGAATTGCTAAACTCTCGACTCGAGACAACAGCTTCTCGAGTCGAGGTGTCTGCCTCTTGACTCGAGGCAATGGTATCTCGAGTCAAGATGTATGTGATTCTCGACCTCCTTTCTCCTTTTCTCGGCTCGGGCTAGTGTGTGAATCCCGATGCATATCCGAGCTAACTTCTCCTCGAGACTCTCTCCAACTCAAAGCTCGCTCATCTATTCCCAACCAAGCTTGCAAAAGGGTCTTGAGCCACCAAATCCCGTAGAACCATGGATTAAACTCAAAATATACTCTTAATGATGTGGGTTACGAGTCACGATAAAACCACGCCCAAGTAACCCCTAAAGCGCCTAAATCATGCGAATTAACACAGTACCTTTACACCATGTCCATGGGACTGTATTTGTTTTAGTACGATTCACATGAGCAGTATGTATAACAGTATTTGCGCTAGAAACATAAGTATGATGATATGTTTTAGTTATTGAGGGTGGTTATGTATAGGCATTGTTAAGTGTGATAAAATTATGCGGCGTAATGATCGACCCATAAAAGCGAGGAAGTAGTAACTTACCGAGGAGCGAAAATTGATAACATTCATTAAGCAGTAACAATATTGTTATTCATGAGCCTTCCATTTAGTTCTGATGAAATTCGATTCTTCAACTATTCTAATAGGCCAAGCAATTCCAACAACTGAAGGTAGCTGAGATGGTCTCTAAGTGTTACAGCAAAGGTGTTGGTTTGAGCAGCAACTTGCTCCTTCTATTCGTTAGCTAAGGACCTGTAACGCCCCGAATTTAAAACTAATTAAAAAAATACGGTATTGAAGGGATAGGTAAACATATTTAAGAACAATCTGAGATTTATTACCATAAATCTCCAACACTCTGATACAATAATAATTAAGAGCGTTACCGCCACACCTATCTATGTGATAGGTGATAGGTGTTAAGGCTATTCAAATAAATCCAAACCAAACCTTATAATAACCCATTCCCCCGGGGTAGGCTACTATGAAATTTTTGAGAAAGTAAACAGCGGAAATAAAACCAACATTATTCAATTTGTACATTAGAGGAAAACTGATTAAAACGACACGCGTCCTCACACTTGAAATTCCCCTCCACTTAATTATCCAGATAAACCTGCACATCATCTGCTCGCCGATACGTTTCCATAATCGGGTCATCACAGGTTCAAATCACAAGGAAGCGAATGTCAGCCAAAGCTGGTAATCAAAACGAATTCGAAATAACTTAACAAATGTAGTTTGGAAGGAAAGGGAACCACTGAAAGGATACGCCTTACCTCGAACTCTATTATCGATTGAGCTAGACCTTACTCTGAACTTAATAACAAATACCGGATGATAGATTCATAAACTAACTTAACAATTACGACACTGATGGGGAATCGACATCCCATTTTCTAGAATCAAATAGTGGGGAATCAACATCCCACTTTTCAAATATCAAATATGGGGAATCGACATCCCATTTCTCAAATATCAAATATGGGGAATCGACATTATCCCATTTTTCAAATATCAAATATGGGGAATCGACATCCCATGGTTTTCAAATACTTGACGAGGAATTCACATACTCATCAAGGCGTTGGGCCAACTCAACAAGATGAGGTTTAATCCATCCAAAGTTGTACCTAATATGATCACACCCTCTAACGCTAGTAAACTAGGGAGAAGTCGATAATAATAATTCAAGAGGTAGATGAATGACTTGTCTCATAAAATTATTTGTATTCAACACCCTTATTCCTATACCAAAAGTTTCCTCCCTTTGTTTAAAATATAAAACACAACGTTATAAAAATCTACGAGTTATATTATCGCATCATAATACTCGTTACTTCTTCCGTATATATTCTACTACAAAACTTGTCATTAGTATTAAATATCAGGAGGATTTAATAGTGGATTATTAAAGTAATATAATATAATATTCAAATAATAAAATAATAAACCATTTAAATAATGTAGTATTATAATAATGCATTGTGTGTATTAGCATACCATAGTCATATGATGTTTTACATAGCTACCATCATTATTCATAGGATTGTAGGAAAGATAGGATTTTATAATGTAATTCTATAACATTAAGATAAAATAATAATATATTATAATAATCTAAATTAATAAACAATAAAATATCATAATCAAAAGCATTAACTATTTAATTATTATAGTTAACCATAAAGATGGTCAGTAATCTACATATCAATCCTACACCTGACTCCGAACTTTGTGTCGTTACCCCGAGTGATAATAACCCCGTAAGAAGGAACTTGGTGTTTTGTTGATGGCTAAATGGCAGTAGATGACCCCGGCGCGAATCGAAAAGAGCGGAAGAGAAGGCTTGTAAGTGTAGTGATGATGGAGGTAAGTATTTCAAGAGAGTTTTGATGTTACAAGAGATATAGAAAGTGATACTCCATGAATACTACAATGTGTATGTGAACAAGAAGATGAATAAGAAGAATAAAGTTTTTGAGTTGTGAAAAATGTAAGCTTGGTATGCCCTTTTATAGTAGTAGGAAGGTGACGCGGAAGAACCATAGCCAAGTTTAGTGTTTAGCAAGGTATCGCACTATGCCCGTAGTGTTGTCTTGTCTTGATGATAATGGCAAACATCTTATCATCAATGGAGATAAGAAGATGAAACCTTACGTATTGAAGAAGATGATACTTGCTTAAGGCTTTGTAAAGTTTAGGTGGTTTTCTTTTGTTTTAGGATTAAATATAGTAATTTGGTAGCAAAGTAATTAAGATAATATAGGAATGTTCCCGGGTACTTTTTGTTTATCTGTTTTGTTATCTACTCGTACCGACGACATATTGTACTAGACAATACGTAATGTAGAGAAATTAGTTCGATAATAAATATTAATATATTATTCTAATTTTTTTCGGGTTATCACAGGACCTCTCTGTCTCGACCTCTTTATCGATTTTTTTATAGTCGTGCATTGAGGCCTTTAATCTTATTCTTAAGGGATTTCTCCAAGGCTTGGTTGACGACTTGAGTGCCTTGCGGCCGCTTGACATGTCCACCGCTTAGAAAACGATCAACGACAGCATAAACATTTGAGCTTCCTAAAGAATAAACCTTGTTCCCTATTAAAACATATTATTGTAGTCCAACACTAGAAAAATAGACTAAGTTTATATATTTCGGAAACTCTACCATATAAGATATAACTGACTGGAATGTAGCGACAATAGATCATTCTCGAGTGAAAAAACTAGAAGTGCTAGTGTTACAACAAAGGTGTTGGTTTGAGCAGCAACTTGGTCCTTATTTTCCTTGGCTAAGACCTCTTCGCCTCGACCGCTTTTTCGATTTCTTGTAGTCGGGCATTGAGGCCCTTAATCTTATTCTTTTGTGATTCTTTCAAGGCTTGGTTGACGGTTTCAGTGCCTTGCGACTGCTTGACATGTCCACTGCTTAGAAAACGATCAATGACAGCATAAACGTTTTGGCATCCAAAAGAATAAATCTTTTGCCCTATGAAAACGGAAATAGATCATCTAGAGTTTCCTAATAACTCTACCTTGTAGAGTTAAGAAAATCTCAACCATTCAATTAAATCATTGGCTATAAAAATACAAAGAGGGAATAAAACAAAAAACTCCCCACTTTCATTTTCTCTCACCTCCCCATATCCCCCGTCATGCTCCTTGCAACTCTCCTCCCACCTTCAATAGTTGTTTTCTTCATCTTCAGCCATAGCCGGCCACCACCAAAACATCAAACCTGGGCATATTCCGGTCAACCACCAACTCCACGACCGTACTCCTCGAAACCCCCAAATAACAGCCCCCCTACCCCAACACGACCCGCTTCCCCACACTGGAAATAGGGTTTAGGGCCCCACTTTCCGATGCCGCACCTTCACGAAAGCATACCCTGAAGGGGTTGACCACACCCATTCACACACCCGTTCGACCTTAGGGTGTCTTTAGGTCTCGCCGGCTATGCGCCGCCGCCGTGATGGTGGTCGTCGATCAATAGGGTTGGGTGAGGTTGGCTTGTGGCGGTGATACGGGTGGCAGATCAGAGGGAAAGGTGAGGGTTTTGGTGGATTTGGGGATTAGGGTAATGTTTTGGTGTGGGTGGGTGTATGTTAGAAGTTCATAAAATGGAGTAATGTGGGCCTTTAATTTTAGAATGAGTAGTTATGATGACAACCTTATGAAAACATATTATTGTTAGTCCAACACTAGAAAGATAGACTAAATTAATATATTTCTGAAAGTTTACCGTATATGATATACCTAGGTTACAACAAAGGTGTTGGTTTGAGCAGCAACTTACTCCTTATTTTCCTTGGCTAAGACCTCTCCGCCTCGACCTCTTTTTCGATTTCTTGTAGTCGGGCATTGAGGCCCTTAACTTATTCTTGTGTGATTCGTCCAGGGCTTGGTTGACGGTTTGAGTGCCTTGCGTCTGCTTGACATGTCTACTTCTTAGAAAACGATCAACGACAACATGAACCTTTTGGCTTTCAAAAGAATAAATGTTGTGCTCTATGAAAACACATTATTGTTAGTCCAACACTAGAAAGATAGTCTAAGTTAATATATTTATGAAAGTCTACCGTATATGATATACCTAACTGGAATGTAGCGGACAATAGATCATTACCGGGTGAAAAAATTAGAAGTGCTAGTGTAATTCCGCATAAAGCGACTAGCTCACTTGCCGTCTTAAAGAGGCCACAGCGAGCGACGCTTAAAGAAAGTCACACGTAGACGATTAATGTTCTTGATCTTCTTAATAGTAATCTTTTGCGTCCCTTAATGAGTGGTTTTATCATGATGATAATTATGAGCAAACGAAATAAATTAATGATTGACATCTATATGAGAAAAATACATGATATATCTAGGTATTTGCAGGAGTCCCAAGACCATAGTATCTTAACCTAAAATTACTTATACAGATAAATCATGTTTTATTTTAAATAAGTTCTAAAATAACTTTATATCCATAGAGATATTTTATATAGTGGAATCAAGTCCGCCTAATCATCTTGTTCCAAATCGAGTTTTAGTTTCCTTTAATGTAAGAAACTATACCAATTATTGTTGAGGTTTTGAAGAAAGTGATTTTTGTTTTAAGGTAGATATTTGAATATGATCAATCACAGAATTGTGGAGTAGGAACACACTTCTTTTAATACAAGAATTGGAAATTTGCCTTAACGAATATAACGTAAGTACTATTTTGTTATAGTTGCTATAGTTGCTATAGCATTGTCTTCGACGATATTTGAACGGAATAAATTACAAGCGTTTCATAGTTTTCATCTAAATACTAACATGAGCCCATTTACAAGCTCTTGAATTCATGCCTAGTTAAGCTCGGTAACAACAATAACAAAAAAAAGTGCTTAAATTCTACATGGTCTGCACCCCATTAAACTTTATAAATTTAATTTAAATATAATCGTGAGGTCAATATTTTAAAATTAAAATAATGTTAATGATTAAAGTTCTAATGGCGTTCAAAATACTAAGAATTGAATAAGCAACATTACTATTACCAATCATACGTTCAAAGCTAAGGTGTCCAATTCTCCAACCTTTATCAATACGTAATTTAGAAAAACTTTCAAAACAACATTTAATATTTCAAAATTTGTAGAAATATAGTAGAGTAAACTTTGGGAATCTTAATCATAGAAGGAGTGAAGAGATGAACATGTGGATTTGATTTGTGTTGATTTGGCTTTTATTAAATTTTTGTCTGATTAAAGTTGATTGATTGTTCTCACTTTTATTTGTTTTCATGATGCATCGTTGTGTGATTGCGGGTCAACTTTGCAACATTGACGGCCTTCAAGAAGAGTAATAGCAAGGTTTGTTTGTTGTTCCTTTACGAACTTTTGTCCATCGCATTTGTAGCCTGCAATGAAATGTTATTCATTGGAATTTAGGATCATAAATTTAGTGTTAAAAAAATCTCATTCGCAATGAGAAATGGTCTTTCGATTCTAACATTTAAGGGGTTATGGGACTGGATTTTTTTTCATACTACCCACATGAGCAGTATATATAGCGGTACATGCGTTAGAAACATAAGTATGATGAGATGTTGTACTTATTTAGGGTGTTTATGTATACGCACTGTTAATTGTCATAAAATCATGCGGAGTAATGATCAACCCATAACAACGAGGAATTAGTAAGTTACAGAGGAATGTTAAATTGATGACATTCATCAATTAAAGTATGTCTAATGACACAAAAAGAAAAAAAAATAAAAATTACCTCCTAATATGGTCTAACTAAGTAGACAATCATTCCCCTCTTCTCTCTCTCTTTTTCAATAGTCTCGCTCTTCCATTCTTTCACCTGCGACTAACTCCCCATCATCAATAGTTGTGGTTGTTTCCACCATAATTGTTAAACAACATACCACCTTGTCTCTTTAAAGGAGGATTAACTTGCGGCCGCTTGACATGTCCACCGCTTAGAAAAGAATCAACGACAGCATAAACATTTGAGCTTCGTAAAGAATAAACCTTGTTCCCTATGAAACATATTATTGGTAGTCCAACACTAGAAAAATAGACTAAATTTATATATTTCGGAAACTCTACCATATATGATATACCTAACTGAAATGTAGCGACAAGAGATCATTACCGGGTGAAAAAATTAGAAGTGCTAGTGTTAAAACAAAGGTGTTGGTTTGAGCAGCAAATTGCTCCTTATTTTCCTTGGCTAAAACCTCTCCACCTCGACCGCTTTTTCGATTTCTTGTAGTCGGGCATCGAGGCCCTTAATCTTATTCTTGTGTGATTCCTCCAGGGGTTGGTTGACGGATTAAGTGCCTTGCGACTGCTTGACATGTCCACTGCTTAGAAAACGATCAATGACATCATAAACCTTTTGGCTTCCAAACGAAAAAATCTTGTACCCTATGAAAACATATTATTGTTAATCCAACTCTAGAAAGAAAGTCTAAGTTAATATATTTCTGAAAGTCTAACGTATATGATATACCTGACTGGAATAAAGCGGACAATAGATCATTACATGGTGAAAAAAATTAGAAGTGCTAGTTTAATTCCGCATAAAGCGACTCGCTCACTTGCCGTCCTAAAGAGGCCATAGCGACGCTTAGAGAAAGTCACACGTAGACGATTATTGTTCTTGATCTTCTTAATAGTAATCTTTTGCGTCCCTTAATGAGTGGTTTTGTCATAATGATAATTATGAACAAACAAAAAAAAAAAAACTAATGTTGACATCTACATGAGAAAAATACATGATATAACTAGGTATTTGTAGGAGTCCCAAGACCATGGTTTTTAACCTAAAAGTACTTATACAGATAAATCATTCCTTATTTTAAATAAGTTTTAAAATAACTTTATATCCATTGAGAGATTTTATATAGTGGAATCAAATCTGCCTAATCATCTTGTTCCAAATCGAGTTTTAGTTTCCTGTAATGTAAGAAATTATGCCAATTATTGTTGAGATTTTGTACAAAGTGATTTTTGTTTTAAGGTAGATATTTGGATATGATAAATCACAGAATTGTGGAGTGAGAACACACTGCTTTTAATACAAGAATTTGAAATTTGTCTTGGCGAATATAACATAATTATTATTATGTTATAGTTGTTATTGTTGCTATAGCATTGTCTTAGTCGATATATGAACTGCATAAACTATAAGGGTTTCATAGTTTTCATCCAAATACTGACATGAGCCCATTTACAAGGTCTCGAATTCATGCCTAGTTAAACTCGAAAACAGCAATAAGAAAAAAAAATAGTGCTTAAATTCTACATGGTTTGGACCCCATTAAAATTGACACATTTAATATAAATTAATCGCGAGGTAAATATTTTAAAATTAAAATAATGTTAATGATTAAAGTTCAATGGCGTTCGAAATACTAAGAATTGAATGCACAATATTACTATTACTGATCATACTTTAAGAGTTAAAGTGTCCAATTCTCCAACCTTTATTAATACATAGCTTAGAAAAACGTTCAAAACCACATTTAATATTTCAAAATATGTAGAAATATAGTAGAGTAAACTTTGGGAATCTTAATCATAAAACAAGTTAAGAGATGAACATGTGGATTTGATTTGTGTTGATTTGGCTTTTATTAAAATTTTGTGTGATTAAAGTTGATTGATTGTTCTCAATTTTATTTATTTTCATGAAGGAATCGCTGTGTAATTGCGGCTCAACTTTGCAACATTGACGGCCTTTAAGAAGAGTAATATCAAGGTTTATTTGTTGTTCCTTTACGAACTTTTGTCCCTCGCATTTGTTGCCTGCAATCAAATGTTATTCACTGGAATTTAGGATCATAAACTTAGTGTTATAAAAATCTCATTCGCAATGAGAAATTGTAACAACCCTAAAATTTGCTTAAATAAATATATAGAATTGTCACGCCGCAATTGACTACCGAGTCAATTGTTAGGCTATAAATTCAGACACATTAAAATAATTGAGAAAGAAACAGCGGAAGTCTTAAACCTGTCGAACTACAATTCTCAAAACCAAACTCAAATTACATAGTTCAAATGAAATGAAGTTCGATAAATGTTTGTGAATTCCCCAACATACAAATTGATTCCTCAAGCAAGCATCCAAAGCATCAAGACCTGTCAATTACGCCATCGAGAACGACGTAGGCCCCAGAATAAGGTAGGGAACGAACCAGGAAGCAGAACGTCAGCATACGTGCTGAGTAAGAATAACAAACAAATGAAATAACAATTAAGATACGCGCTTTGAGGCGCGTAGCTAACAAAGAATGAACAGCAGTCAACTCTGAAGAAACCATAATCGAGAATATATATGTATAGATATCATGAGTATCACCACTGGATACAGAATACAGTACGTTCAACGTGTCGTGTAGTCAAACATTAATTTACGTATATTTGGCCTGAGTCCTACCCCGCAGCCACCACATTATCGAACTTCGTTAGATCTAAAGTGCGGTAAAAGCCCCGAATAACCCCTAGTGTGCACACCCCTCGCAAGATGAGCCGGTAGGACGAAGTTCCCATCTAGGAGAAAGACTATTTGGAAGTCGGTAGCTAATTCGACCCACAGTACCTTGATCAGAGGATTTCATGACAGCGATCGGCCGAGCCGAATATACGCCGAACTCTAGGTGTTATCGACTTTATTATTTCACGATTTAATCCGTTATTAGTACATTATTCGAAAGTATATTATTTGAGTATACTAATTATAACGATCTTATTCAATAGACACTTGAAGCAAAATATGAATACAAGCGGCAAACAAAGCGCCTCTCGACCGAGAGGCCGAGTGATGATCACGGGCAAAAGAGGCCGAGAGACAAGACGGGCGGCCGAGAGGCCGTGCGTGGAGCATTATGGTCGAAAGACCGCAAGTGAATATCGATACGATGAAAAAGAGTACGCTCATATTATAAATTAGGCATAAGTGAAACGAATAATGAGTATGAGCGCATAAATCAAGGATATGGCGATGAACAAATACAACGGTGAGTCAAACAAGGATAGTGGTTAGCCAATAGGATCGTGACCAACGTTCTTACCTTACTTGCACAGTCACAAAGTTGATTCAATACTAGAACGGTACTTCCTCGAATACACAATCTAGATGCCCAATAAATCACAAACTTAATCGATGATCCCCTAATTCACAAGGTATATCCATAAGCCATAATCTCACAAATTAACTAATATATCATGAATCCAAAAAGAGACAGTAGTAAATAAACGTGGATAACTTCTACCTCCGACATTGTATGACCACCAAAATTGAGTATAACATAAAGCATAATGTCAGGAACATCAAATTTCGTCCACAAACTCGAAACGGATCAACAGGAATCAATCTCACACTGAACCATAAACATGAATTAGGGTTTGCCCACGAAATCTAATACAACTTTTTATCCACAGATCTAGGTCTTACCAAAATTTGATATATTGTCAACACTAGAGTAAGGAACACCTCCACAAAATCGCGTCCCCAGATACTTTAGGAGTCGACGGGAATCCTCAAAATACCAAGGGGCGGAACAGATTCTCGGGTAGGTAGACACAGCTCCACCAAAACACCTCCACAAGTAGCGTCCGATGAAATATTGGCACGATCTACATGTTCCTGGATTCGTATTGAAAGCATGGTTCTAACGCCACCAACCACGCTCTAATCTGAGTTTGTATGAGAGAATTGTGTGTGTTTAAAGTTGACACAGTTGTGGTGAGATCTTATGCGGGTGGAGGCTACGAAAATGAGAGAGAGAAGGAGAGAAGGAGGCCGAATGGTTATGAAATAAAGCAAGGGTTTTCTTTATTATACATATATAGGTATGAGGGTAGACTCGGGTTTGGGCTTAGCTAATTAAGTGGGTTGCGTGATCCACAAACCCGATCCAAATCCGAATGACTAACGAATCCTCTTGTGTAATTCTATAATCAGAAATCCCATAATAATTCAATCGAATTCCAATAAACCCTTAATAAAACTCTCAATTACATTATAAAACATAACACCCTTAATTATTTAAGTTCCCAAAAATACGGGGTGTTATAGTCTTCCCTCCTTAAAACAAAGATTCGTCCCGAATCTTTAAACCCATTCCTCAAAAGTTTCGATCTTCACTAGTAACGTTGATCACAAGATAGAATAAAGATTTTGAAATGGTGGTACAAGAGCATGCCCATGGCATAAGCAAAAAGGGTATTCGAATGAGAATTGGAGTAAGTAGTGACAAAGCACACAAGGCTATAAGCAACAAGTCACATAAAAGTAACAAGAAGTCACATCAATCACATCACACAAGAGTCTGAGCGAGGGAAATCAAGGCGTGTGAGGCTCTCGTCCCCCTTAAAACAAAGGTTTGTCCCGAACCGAAAATACCTTAATCAAACAGGTGAGGGTACTTCTCATGTATAACTGACTTCACTTCCCATGTTGCTCCCTCAACGTTTTTACACCATAAAACATTGACCATATATGTTTCAGCTGTTTCAGCTTGTCTAGTTTTGTGCACCTTGGTGTCCAAGATTTTCAGCGGTGCTCCCTCATATGTCATGGTTTCATCTAATTCGATAGTCTCCGGATTCAACACATGAGGCGGATCAGTGACATATCATCTGAGTTGTGAAACATGGAATACGTTGTGGACCTTATCGAGGTTCGCAGGCAGGTCTAGCTCATAAGCGACTTCACCAACTCGTTTGGTCACCTTGTACGGTCCAATGAACTTCGGGCTCAGTTTTCCCTTCTTACCAAATCTCATCACACCCCTGGTAGGTGACACTAGTAGTAGTACGATGTCGTCCTCATTACCTTCTATATGACTGCGAGTTTTGTCAGCGCAACTCTTTTGTCTGTCCTGTGCAGCCTTGAGTCTCTCCTGAATCACTTTTACCTGTTCTGTCATCTCCTGAATGTAGTATAGACCCAAGACCATTGTTCCACTTATGTCGTTTCAACAGATAGGACTCCTACACTTTCTGCCATATAAAGCCTCATATGGGGCCGTCTTTATTAAGGCTTGATAGCTATTGTTGTAGAAGAACTCTATCAAATCCAACTTGTCCTCTCATCCGCCTCGAAACTGTAAGACACAGCCTCTTAGCATATGTCCAAGGTCTGATTTGTCCTCTCTGTTTGGGCATCTATGGCTGTGTGAAACACGGTACTCATGAGAAGTTTTGTTCCTAGGGCTTCTTGTAACTTCTTCCAGAATCGAGAGACGAAATACGCATCACAGTCATATAAAAATCTCTTTTGATGTACCGTGGACTCTTAACTATCAACACATGGTGTATGTAGGCATCGACTAATTTGCTTATTCGTCCACGTGTCTTTCATAGGTACAAAATGCGCGCACTTTGTCAGTCCATCCAAAATCACCCAAATCATCTTGTTCCCCCTTGGGTGTCCTAGGTAACCTTGCAAACAAATCCATGGATATGAAACTCCATTTCCATTCCGGTACTGGTAGGGGTTGTAATTTGCCTTGAGATCTCCTGTGTTCACTCTTAACCTTTCGACAAACTAAACACCTAGACACAAAGTCAGCCACATCTTTCTTCATTCCAGACCACCAGAACACCTTTCTCCAATCTTGGTACATCTTATCTCCTCCTGGGTATACCGAATATTTGCTGGCGTGGGTTTCGGTTAGAGTTTTGTTCCTTAGCGTAGTGTCATCAGGTATGCAGACTCGATCCCGGAATCGAACGATACAATCTCCACACTTTTAAATATTTCATACTCCTTTGCCAGTTTGTCCAAAGTTGTTTTATCAGTTGACTGCAACTCCTTTATTTCACCTAAGATATCATCCTCAATTGATGTCGATCCTGAAGTCACTCCTGGTTCAGTCAACTGGGCTCCAAAATTAAAGAATTCGTCTCTTAGTATCTCCATTTGATCAACTAATTGGACCGAATGTAGAGACTTTCAGTGCGTCAGCTACGATATTGGCTTTTCCTTCATGATACTGTATCTCCATGTCGTAGTCTTTGATCAACTCTAACTATCTCCTCTGACGCATATATAGCTCCTTTTGAGTGAATGTATACTTTAGACTCTCATAGTCGGAGAAATCTTGAACGAAACCTCAAATAAGTAGTGTATATCCTTGCCTTTTAATTTAACTAGTATGATCTCAATCCCAGTTTCACTTATCTACAAGTTCTGTGTTTGATTGTCCAATATTGTCGAATTCCTTCACTACAGCTTCGACCTATGATTCTGCACCTTTTTTTTTTTTTTTTTTTAAAAAATTTGACCTCATTGACCTCATACACATTTAAGCGAGATCGTAACAAGAACCATATCTTAAATTGATGGTAATCCAATTCTCCAACTATTAAAACTTTAAGATACGACACTGCAAGTGTTGGAGTCTCAAAAGGGTCACTACAGAGCTACTACATACCATGATGCGTTTACATTCGACCATCTTGCTCACAAAATAAACTTTATCAACCCAAGCCAACTTTCCAGTGTGTTCTTATGAAGCCACTCACCAAATGACCAGACCTCTATAATTTAAGAATCTTAACAACTTTAACCCAAAAGTATTTAGATCCTCCACTATAGTCGAAAAGGCATTAGCAACTTGTTTAGAATACTTAGTCTTTCATTCTCCATGAATACACTCCTTCCACTTTGTTCATTGCACATCTTTTGTCGCTATCAACCCAATACTATACAAAACGATGATTGTTAGTGTCACCCTATTTCCACGTTAGCTCATCCATAATTAGCTATGATTAACAATTACCATAGGGAGATTGACACCTAGGTATAATATATAAACATCACTAACGAATTGTAGCATTTCATAATCACGTAAGGCGTCAGAATTATACCCAACTGGCTGTATTCAGAACTAGAGCCCCTGTCCATCAATTATCCCACTTTATTCACTGGATCACTTTAGACACGTCACAGTGTCAAGTCCATGATTCTCCTCGCTACCTTAACTTGCAGAGTTAAACTTTAAAATCTTATAGATTAACTCAGGATCAAGCCATTCTCCTTAACCAAATCTCATAGCCATACACTGTGATACCCCGAAATTAAATAAGGTTATAATATCGTATCAACACAAAGTATTACTGTACTCGTATATTTTCTACCCAAAACCAGTACATCCGAATAAGTCTTTTAGTACAAGTAGGCAACAAAACTGATACCCAAACCAGTATAACGGTACCGGCCTACATTATAATAATACTTACCACTTATATTATATTAATAAGTTATTATTTGCTACACTTCTTTATTAAATTTTCATCTCTTACATTACCTTACGTAGTGACTTCCATGGTGATCTTATCATGATCAGTATCATCATGATCTTGATAATCATTCTCATCACTATCCTTATCATCACTACCTTTCTCCATTTTTATGTAGTGCTTATGAGTAGTCTTTCCACCATCTTCTTTACGTAAAGATGAAATCCACCATGAATGGAGGAGATTAGTTGCCTTACGTTCTTCCATTTCTATAAATAGCAAGTTTGTTATCACTTCCTCTCATCAATTCTTCTTCTTCTTCTTCTTCTTCTTCTTCTTCTTCTTCTATTACTACTACTTATACTTACACTACTACTTGTACTCCTACCTCCAAGCTTCCCTTACCTCCCGCTCTAATTCGCGCCGAAATCGTTCATCGTCACACGACCATCAACGGCCATCACATTTCCTTCGTACGGAGTTATTATCATCCTGCATAACGAAATTCGGAACCAAGTGTACTGTAGGATTGCCCTGTAGATTATCGATCGATAAGGTAATCTCTCATACACCTTTTGTGATTAGTTAAGCTAATTGAGAAATTGATTAACTCTAATTAAGTTGTTTACTATTTTATCATTTTATTATATAATATAATATCATATTAATATTATTATTTTATATTTAACATACTACAATATAAAAAGAAATCTTACCACTTCTTCATCTCCCATGATTGATGCTACGTATGGATTAAGAGCCACTTTATTATATTACCCCATAATATATTATACCCTTAAAATATTATTTAAACCTTATATTATTTTATTATTGAATATTATATTATAATATTATTTTATTTTAATACTCCATTATTAAAACTCCCTTGTATCTTATACCAATCACAAATCTTCTTAGTGGAATACTTACAGAATGAGTAACGAGTCTTAAGATGCAACAATATAACTCGTAGAATTTTATAACGTTATGTATTACATTATATATATAAAGAGAAGAAACTATTGGTATAGGAACAAGGGTGTTGAATACAAATAGTTTTATGAGACAAGTCATTCATCTATCTCTTGAATTATTATTATCGACCTCTCCCTAGTTTACTAGCGCTAGAGGGTGTGATCACATTAGGTAACGGCTTAGGATGGATTAAACCCCATCTTGTTGAGTTGGCCCAACGCCTTGATGAGTATGCGAATTCCTCGTCAAGTATTTGAAAAACATGGGATGTCGATTCCCCATATTTGATATTTGAAAAAAATGGGATGTCGATTCCCCATATTTGATATTTGAGAAATGGGATGTCGATTCCCCATATTTGATATTTGAGAAGTGGGATGTCGATTCCCCACTGTTTGATTCGAGAAAATGGGATGTCGATTCCCCATCATTGCCGTACTTGTAAGTTAGGATATGAATCTATTGTCCGGTGTTTGTTGTCGAATTTAGAGTAAGGTTTAAGTCATTCGGTAGTAGAATTTAAGGTAAGACCTGACTCTATTAGTGGTCTTCTTCCTCTTATAACATATTAATATATATATAAAAATTGTTTAAGATAAAGTTTGAATTCCATTTTTTACTTTATACTCTTTGAATTATACTCCGTAATTATTAACTTATACCGAATGAATAATGTTGATTACCAGCTTTGGCTGACGTTCTTTTTCCCTTCTTGACTTGAACCTGTGATGACCCGATTATGGAAACGTAACGGCGAGCAGTTCATATGCAGGTTTGCTTGGTTATTCGTGGGATGGGATGTTTGTCGTGAGGACGCGCAACCTTCGAGTTTGTTTTAAATAAATGTTTATTTTCGCTGTTTCAGTTCGAATACTTTACATAACCCTCACTATTGAAAATTTGGGATTTGGTATTGGATACTTAGCCTTAACATCTGTCTAAAGGACAGATGTGGCGGTAACGCCTCCAAATTAGCTTTTTAAGAAAGTTACCAAAATTTTATTTTACAGTAAATCCTACTGTAAATTCTCCTTACTTATTTATCTATGAAGTTTTAAATTTGGGGCGTTACATACACCACAGAATGTAGTTCAACTTCCCGAACCGAGATGCATTTCTTTATGTGCACATACCACTTACTACATCTCTAATGGGTTTACAATCTTATTATCTGATGACACCTCACTTCAAACCTTAATATTTTTCGATTTCTTTTACTCAGCTTATAACCTATTAATTCAATCCAGGATATCAAGTCCAGAGATGGTAGAATATATTTTTACGTATAGCTCACATGTCCAATAGTTTATCCATAAATGGTATAGTAGTCTTTTAAACTCAAAATTTCATTGTTGCAGCATAGTGGATAGTTATTTCCTTCTTACTCTTGCACCTTTGTGCTATGAGTCCCAAAACAATTCTTATTTCGATCCCCAGTCATTTGAATCGTACCAAAACTTTAGCATGTAGTCACCCAACTGGTGTAGAAATAATTGGCATAGCTATCTAACTCCATAAATGATGCCAAAATCATAACCATTTATTATACAATCAAGTCCTATCCATGAGTGAGTAAGTTTCCATAACAACTTATATACCGAGAAATCCTTAAATATATCTTCCTTTTACGTTTCTCACACTACAACCAGGCCAAATACTTACGAGAGAATGCATATCACCCCTTAGAGTTGGACCTTCCTCTAGTCAATCCCCCATTCCTTTTGGGTTAAATTCTCTACATATATAAATACTCAAGACTCATTCAAGCATCGCTCCTCCTCTCATATCGAGTGTCCAAAACTTTGACCATGTGACCCCCAAATGAAGTTCATGTAGCAAGGTTCAGTAGCCCGTCATTTTCTCATTTTATTGGTTATCAGAGTCATTCCCACGCACCATTTTTTTTTTCGGGGAGCACGACTCGTGTCTACTGTAGCACGAGTCGTGTCCAGATCAGTAGCTAATTATGGCGCACAGGAATTTGGGCACGAGTCGTGCTGCTCTCGTTTGAGCATAACAACACAATTTCAACAACAACAACAAAACCCATTCAAACAAAAGCACTCAAATAGCAATTAATCAAATCAACTTAGTAGATAATCATAATATCGTTATAGTATTGGGGTATTGTCCCCACTTAGACGTATGCATTGACAAGACACCAACTAAAATTATAAATTGATAAAACATACAATCTTCAAACCCAACTTATCAATACCATGTGTTCAAACAATTATAAGGATAACAAACCAATCACACCCTCAAAAATCTCCACTAGAAGAGCGACCCTCAATACCTCAACAATCGAGACTATTATCAAGGATATATAGAACTGCATTCGCTATCAACCTCCATTATCCATACAAATACTTCATTGACGCTTTAATATATCAATCCCTCTTACTCATTCCCAAGTTTCAATATTCAAAGTAGTGTTATATCATGCATATGGTTCTTTTCATCTAACCTAAATAATAAACTGAACAATATACACGAAACCCTCAAATTTCTAATGCTTAACTCCCTTATAGACTCACCCTTACTAGTCCCTTCTTCAACTTTCCACATTTCACCTCAAGTAGTCAAGGTTTCTCACCTATTGGCGTGTGATGAAGTTAGATGGAGTGGCGCGGGGTATTCCAAAAGGAATAAGCATAAGTTTTGTCAATTGATTTCTCCGAATTTCCTCATTAACATGAATAGGGTATCGTGGTTAGAAAAGAAGAACTAAATGGGTGTTTTGAAATTTGTGTTTAACACCATCTCACTTAAACTAATCCAACACCATGTCCCAATCGTAACTCATCTTCAAAGACAAAAGAATTTGACAACGGTGGCACTAACTAAGCAAGGCCTAAGCCATCCTCACACTCATCCTCAATATATCCCCAAATACCTTTTACGTCCTTATATAACTTAAAATAGCTTCAAGTCCTCCTAACATAACCTCTAGTCGCCCTTAGTACTTTCACATCACACTCCACATAATAAATAATCGCAATATGATGAACTACTTACCCTTGGAATTATAACTTAAAGAATCATACTTTCTATTAATATCAAAGAAAACCTACAATGAGATGCTTTCCAATAGTGACATTCGGTCTTAAATCAAGTCTCAAAAGTCGGCTCTAAAACTCCGTAGTAAATGAAGAGAAACACATAGCACTTAGCAATCAGCATGCGTATGGATGCACCCATCCCGTTCCCAGTTTGTAAATTTCTTTAAAACAAGTTTTGAAAACTTTTGTAGACTCGACGAATCAGAACCTATGGCTCTGATACCAACTGTAACAACCCTAAAATTTGCTTAAAGAAATATATAGAATTGTCAAGCCGCAATTGACTACCGAGTCAATCGCTAGGCTATAAATTCAGATACAATAAACTAATTGAGAAAGAAACAACGCAAGTCTTAAAACTGTCGAACTACAATTCTCAAAACCAAACTCAAATTACATAGTTCAAATAAAATAAAGTTCGATAAATGTTTGTGAATTCCCCAACATGCAAATTGACTCCTCAAGCAATCATCCAAAGCATCAAGATCTGTCAACTACGTCATCGAGAACGACGTAGGCCCCAGAATAAGGTAGGGAACTAATCAAAAAGCAGAACGTCAGCATACAGGCTGAGTAAGAATAACAAACAAATGGAATAACAATTAAGATACGCGCTTTAAGGCGCGTAGCTAACAAAGAATGAACAACAGTCAACTCTGAAGAAACCATAATCGAGAATATATATGTATAGATATCATGAGTATCACCACTGGATACAGAATACAGTACGGTCCACGTGCCATGTAGTCAAACATTAATTTACGAATATTTGGCCTAGGTCCAACCCCGCAGCCACCACATTATCGAACTTCGTTCGATCTAGAGTGCGGTAAAATCCCCTAATAACCCCGAGTGTGCACACCCCTCGCAAGATGAGCCGGTAGGATGAAGTTCCCATCTAGGAGGAAGACTATTAGGAAGTCGGTAGCTAATCCGACCCACAGTACCTTGATCAGAGTATTTCATGACAGCGATCGGCCGAGCCGAATATACGCCGAACTCTAGGTGGTATCGACTTTATTATTTCACGATTTAATCTGTTATTAGTACATTATTCGAAAGTATATTATATATATTATACAATAGAAAAAAGATCACACCAAGATTTAATGTGGTTCACTATCAACGTGATAGCTATGTCCACAGGGGCTAGGAATCAATTTCACTATGATGGGGAATTACAGATACAAGATGATTTGAGTAGTTCTCTAGATCTGCAAGTCTAAGAACTCTCTTTGTGTGGCTCTCTTACTAATTCCCTTCACCAAATAGGCTAGAGGAGGTGGGTTTTATATATTAACCACCTTACCAAAAGCCCTAATGAGTTTAGGAAAGTAATAGCTAGTAAATCTCCCAAAACACTCTAAAAGTAATTAGGAAATAAGACAAACATCAAGCAAAGAAGAACCCAGAAGAACAACATACTATTCGCGGACACACTTATACCATTCACGGACGTCAGTATACTATTGGTGCTACGCGTTGTACTATTGGCGCACCGCCAAATACCACTAGTTGTACCGTTTCTTCAATCTTATGTTTTCTCAACACTTATCACCAATGTTATCTGTCAATTCCTAAAACTCGATCATTGCGACGTTCTAGTCACAATTTCAACAATCTCCACCTTGACTTGAACGGTCGCATACCACGATTTTCAATCAAGAACCCCATCTGAAGTAGTCTGTACCTAAGTACCAATGCACCCACATGAACCATGATCTATTTCAAGCCGGAAATCAAACCATCTTCATTGGATCGCAAAGAAGCTCCACCTTAATCAAGATGATCCAAAACCTGCCAGTTAAGTTTCAACCAAACACAAGATTATCGCACCTACTACGACCATTTTTGCTTCAAGAAACCCATGACCCACGCCGGAGTCCGTGCCCATGCCAAGGCACACTATCATCCCGTCGGAATCCAAAACACCTCCGTCGAAGTGCCCATGTGTGTAATACTAAACACTAACTCGTGGCTAGCCCCCGTCAGGGCCCAACCCTGTGCCCGCGTCGGGGCACGCTCACCACCCCCGTCGGGGCGTGAGCCATTACTTCTCTCAATGAGAAGTGGATTGCTCCACCTCATGGAGCATTCCATCGGCTACTCCCTCGCTTAACCCATTGACCCCTGGCTCAAGTTCATTGTCCAAGACTGGATAGCTAAGTACAATAGGATCGATTGTACAGAACCTCAAAGTACCTTGACGACTTTGAAAGCCTCTTTGTTGTTCTGCTTGACGATCCAAAGTACCAACCAGTGACTGAGCTACTTCAACCTCCACCCCACTCTTGGCACGATCATCCTCAACACAAAACGAACTCTTCAACTCGCCCACCTCTAGACTCGCCGGCCTAGTATGACTCACCTCCTCATCGACCCTCTGTGCTATTGGCAAGATAGCCACAAGTCCACGATGCTCAGACGATGATGTCACATCCTTAGTCATCTCTCCTATCAATTCCGTCCCTTGTAGTTCATACAAAGAACCCGCCCTTGATCTTACACCACGAAGCACCTCTAACGAACCCTTCCACACCCGCAATACTCCACCTCTTCCTTGAAATCTACAACCCTTACGGTCAAGCATTCCAAGCGAAATAAGACTACTCTTAAGTTGTGGAACATGCACTACATCCTTGAGAATCCTAGCAACACCATCATGCATCCTAAATCGAATAGACCCAATCCCAACACCTTCACACACTGAGTTATTACCCATGGTAACCAAACTCCTACGCGCGCTATATGTCAAGAACATCTTTCTATTAGGACACATATGCGAAGTAGCCCCACTATCAAGAACCCACCTATTACCTAGGTGTTCCTCCTCATGTGCTACAAGAGCATTATCCTCCTCCGAATCGTAGTCATTATGCTGCGCTGTCGCTATTGAAGCCGAACCACTCTTCTTCAACCTAGGACAATCATTCTTCCAATGAGCAGGTTCATTACAATTATGGCTGCGATCGTTGGACCTAGGACTTCTAGATTTGGTTTTAGACTTCCTCCTACTCCCACTAGAACAACCCTCTCCCTTAGCACCGTTTACTATTAAACCTGCAACACGATCCTCCACAATATCCACAGAAGCTTTCTGGCGTAACTCCCTAGTAAAAAGTGATGACTTTACTTCTTCTAGAGTTAACGTGTCATTCCCAACCACAAGAGAATCCACGAAATTCTCATATGACAAAGGCAAAGACACGAGCAGAATAAGAGCAGCATCTTCATCCTCAACCTTAACTCCTATATTCCGTAGGTCTAGCAATATAGAGTTTAGTTTATCTAGATGAATTCTAAGCAACGTACCTTTCTCCATTTTCAGGGAAAACAGTCTCTGTTTCAACAACAACTTGTTGGTGAGTGAATTCTTCATGTACAAAGATTCGAGCTTTTTCCACAGTTTGATCGCGGTGTCTTCTTCCGTCACTTCGGTGATGACATCGTCCTCCAAACACAGCAAGACGGTGGAGTGAGCTTTCTCCTCCATGATCGCCAGATCATACTCGGTAAGCTTGCCTTGAGTTACTGCCTTCTTATCATCCTCCTCTTTTTCGGCAAGAGGTAACCATATCCATTGCTGCTTAAGCAAAGCCCTCATCTTTATCTGCCATAGACTAAAATTATTCCTACCTGAAAACTTGTCGATCTTTGCAGTTACTGTCGCACCGGCCATCGTTCTCCCCAAGGATCTCCCACCTGGAGCTCTGATACCAATTGTTGGGCCCCTGAGATCGACGACTACCTTTAGTATGATATTGTCCGCTTTGGGCCTAGCTCTCACGGATTTGTTTTTGGACTCCTTCCCAAAAGGCCTCATACTAATTAGTTTGGTAATCTCTTATAAGGTAGTCTTTCACTCCTTATTTCTCCGATGTGGGACTTGGGTTTGCACCCCAACAATCCTCCCCTCAAACCAAGATCCATCATTGAACCTCGATTTTATAACCTCCCCTCAAGCGACAATCTGCTAGCAGCGCACAGATTTCGCAAGGTTTGAGATCCCTGCTAGAGGATACACCCACATCACGCGCAATTCCCACAAACTAGAGCACACCGTCCATAACCAGGCTGGCCAAGAACATTCTCGAGTCTTGATCTCCCTTTAGCCGACACACCATGCTACCTGAGTCACCAGGTCTGCACCACATACTATTGAGCCTGCACCACATGTTCGCACTCCAGGTCTTGCAAGCCCATGTCACTCTCGGGGACTTTTGGCTACACTACATCCGAAGAGTCTTCGTACCCGTCCCACGGGGCTGGCTCCTCGCTCATCACTCTTCCTTCTAGGTTTCGGGATTTTCTAGGTGCATGTACGCCACCATCAAGTCTAGACCAATGCTTTCCCAACGTGTCATACGTGGACCTTCCGAAAATCCATTATCCACACGTTGTGCGCCTAACCCAAGTCAAACCTTGGGCTCTCATACCACTTGTTGTGCAATTGGGCGCAAAATTCGGAAGCATGTAAGAACGATAACAAACGACAATAGAAAAAAGATCACACCAAGATTTAATGTGGTTCACTATCAAAGTGATAGGTACGTCCACAGGGGCTAGGAATCAATTTCACTATGATGGGGAATTAAAGATACAAGATGAATTGAGCAGTTCTCTAAATCTGCAAGTCTAAGAACTCTCTTTGTGTGGCTCTCCCACTAATTCCCTTGGGGCAAATTATTAGGTACCCCCGAGCTACGTACCTTCCGGTTTACTATTCACGTATGAACAGTACTGAGCGAAAATAATGAGTGAAAATTGGGAAATAATGAGTGCAAATTGAGAAATAATGAGTGAAATTTGGGAAATAAT
>JBBYHQ010128115.1:0-27457 GCA_038382645.1 Spergularia azorica
ACATTAGGACAACCCTAATTTCTTTAATTTCCCCAAACTTTAGGAGATCAAATTTCAATGCATTTCCCCGTTTCTTGCACTTTGATTCTTACTATAAGACAGAAACTTCTGATACAATCTTCTCCTACAATCGAGCGATTGACAAACATGTAAAGTCTGGTTCTTTGGGTCTTGCACACCAAGTGTTTGATGAAATGTCTATTCGAGATTCTATATCTTGGAACTTGTTGATTTCTGGGTATAAACGCCATGGAATGTCCACCAAAGCTATGAATTTATATTCTCAAATGGTGGGTCAAGGTGTTAGAGAAAGCCCATCAACATTTTCCTCTGTTTTGAACATTTGTAGTAACAATGGGTTGTATTTTGAGGGGGTTCAAGTACATTGTAGGGCAATTTTATTAGGATTTGATGAGAATTTGTACATTGGTAGTTCAATTGTGGACCTTTATATGAAAATGGGGTTTGTTGATGCTGGGTTAGAAGTGTTGAATTTGATGCCTGAAAGAAATACTGCTGTTTGGAATTTGGTTTTGAGAGGATTTTGCGAGTTGCGAATGTGGGACGAGGTTGTAGGAGTGGTTAGGAGAGTGAATTCTGATGGGGTTTTGATGAATGATCTGATGTTGTGTTATTTGCTTCAGGGTTGCTGTAATGGGAACTTTGTTAGTCAAGGGGAACAGTTGCATTGTCATGGGTTAAAGGCTGGGTTTGTTGAGTCGAATCATTTTGTAGCTAATGCGTTGGTCGATTTTTATTCTACCTGTGGGAGTTTGGGTGATGCTGTGAGATCATTTGATGTTATCTCTCATGAGAATGTGATTTCGTGGAACTTGATTATTTCTGCATTTGCTGACAATGGGTTATTGTCTGATGCCCTTGGATGGTTTGGTTTGATGCAGTGGTGGTACATGAGGCCGTCTGTGCGGTCAGTTGTGGCAACCTTGAACTCGTGTAGCCAAAAGGTGAATCCTTTTGTGGGAAGGCAGATGCATTGTTTATCTGTGAAATTGGGTTTTGATTGTGGAAGTGTTCATGTTCAGTCCGCTTTGATTGATATGTATGGGAAGTGTAACGAGATTGGGAGCGCAATTGATGTGTATGAGTGTTCTGATAGAACTAGGGAGTGCTGCAATGCTTTAATGACATCTATGTTACATTCTGGTTTAGCTGATGAGGTAGTGGAGTTGTTCAAATTCTTGGCTAACGAGGAATGTGAACTCGATGAAGTTTCTTTGTCTGCCACACTGAAAGCTTTGACAGGGTCTTCTTTTGCAAGCTTATCTAGCTGCAATGAGCTTCATTCTTTTGCTCTTAAATCTGGGCTTTTAGCTCACGTTGTGGTCTCATGTTCATTAATCGATTCGTATTCTAAGTTGGGTCAAGTTGACTACGCCCAACAGGTTTTCAAGGGCCTTGTATCACCAAATATTGTCTGCTTTACGTCTGTCATAAATGGGTATGCTTGGAATGGATTAGGAAGAGAATGCCTGAAATTGCTCGAGGTGATGATTCAACAGGGTTTGAAACCTGATAGAGTGACATTTTTGTGTGTATTGTCAGGGTGTAACCATTCTGGGTTGGTTGAGGAAGGAAGATGGGTTTTTAATTCCATGAGAATTCATCACAACATTGACCCAGATCGAAGACATTATTCATGCATGGTCGATCTCTTGAGTCGTGCAGGGTTGGTATTTAAAGCTGAAGAGTTGTTGATGCAGTCTTCTATTAATGATGATTCGATTATGTGGAGCTCACTGCTGAGTAGTTGTAGGATGCACAAAAATGAAGTTGTTGGGCGTAGAGTGGCAAAGCGTTTGATGGAGCTTGAACAAGGAGACCCTTCAGCTTGTCTGCAAGTGTCGGGTTTTTATTTTGAAGTAGGAGATTCTGAGTTGTCTATGCATTATAGAGAGATGGCCACAGCACGAAAAGTGATTAAGGAGATTGGTCATAGTCGTATTGTTTAAGTAGTGGAGCCTCACAACATACCCATAGCAAGCAGACCATCATAATACAGGATTTCATACAATCTGGAAACTCCAGCAGAACGTGCGTGCTGAGTTTTGTGTATGCACGGAGTTCACTTTCTGATGATCCTGGAGTGACTAGCCACCTAAAAGAAAAAAAGGTTTGTGTGCTTCAAGACTTGCCCTTTCTTTCGAGTAGCACTCTAAAAGCTGTTCTAGTTTGAAAGAGAGAATTATTTGAATGACTGAATGTGGCTTCTTCATCCGTGATTTATCCATTACTCGATTTTCTTAATGTGTTTGATTCCTTTACACTACATTTAGATGTTGCTTTTTGGTCATTGAATAGCTGTCACCATATGCAGATAATGTCAATATGTCATAGTAGGTGGAGCACATAGGACCCTGAATTGGGAGACATAAACTTCCAACTGCCAATATTGAGTTTATTGGTTTAAGTATAAAGCAAAGATATGAATTATCTACGACACTTGCAGTGTAGGCATAGAGAAAGCAAATCCTTCTTTGTATTATTCCATTTCAACCCGGGATCTCTTCATCTCTAATGTTAATCTACTCATGTAGATATTAAACCTTACTGTTATAAGTATAACTAAGAAAACTCGAGTGAATGCTCATATGCTGTCTTTTTCCTTTTTTGAGGGTGCTCATATGTTGTCTTTTTTCTTTTCTTAAGAGTGCTCGAGTTGATATCTTTGTGCTTGTTGAGATGGATTTTGATGATACCCAAGTAATTCTGATGTCATGGCTATTCAGTAATTGTAAAATATGACATGTTTAGGTTAAAGCTTTTTAACACTGATATACTCATTTACTTTTCTGTATAGCCCGCATGGCCTCCAGTTAGAGTGTGGAACCAGGCCTGATCGACACCAAAGTCAGCCTTCCTATATCCTGAAGGGGATTTATATATGCAAGAAGACTTAACCTTATGCTGGCGGATTAAAAGTTCAGGTATGCTGTTATTCAGAAGCATCATTATGATTCTCCAATCTAAGTGATCAGCCCCTACTATGATTCTCAAAATACTTGTGCAAATGTTATGTAGTGTAATCTTGTCTTTTAGCCTTGGGATCTTTCATGTAGAGTTTAAAATTTCTGTAACCTCACTCACTGATAAATAACATAATGATCCAGAAGTAGATCTAACACTTAGATTTACGACATACGACTAGGATCCACCTCTCTTTCAACAAAATATCTTACATGAACTCTACTTACATTTAGAAATCATATGAAACTATGCCCTTTTAGAGTGAACATAATCATGTTCATCTAGAAATGCATCATCCTGTAGTATCAGCTAGCATTGATCAACTGCAGAGAGTTAACTTAAAGCAAGCTATCAGCTCGCGAAGATAATCTTTTGAAAAAGTTGCTGGGAACAAAAGGCATCTTGCTTCTGAACTTTGGATGACGGAGAGTGTATAACCCTGCTACTAAAGCAACCACTCTGAATGGAGTCATATACAGAACCACTGCTGCAGCTAAGCAGAACATTATAAATAGGCTTGTTGCTCTAGGATCCCGCCAGCTTAGCAGGGACTGGAATCTCTCCCCTTGAGTTGCTAGGTCTCCTACTACAGTCTGAATCCTTCCGGCTACACTTCTAAGCCGGTCATATCTCATCCTCACGATTTCATGTGGCCTTGACGTAGGAAATGTATCGAATTCTTCATCAAGCTCATCTGGATGCACTGCCTCTGCCCATGAGAGTTTGATATCCATATGCGGTGGGTACCGTGGACGGTATCTGTAGTTCCACAATCCAATAAAGAACATGTATAGACACATAGTTGGTAGTATTAATTCTGGGTACCATAGTAATATCAAGAAGAGAATGTGAACTAGGACTGAAGTAATAGGATTCTTCCAATGGCAAACATTACCAAACCATCGGCTTACTGATATGGTTCCTGACAGAATTGACATGATCCTAAAGAAATTTGCTTTGCTTCTTCTCATACTCCATAGGTGGGAATCTACATCCAACATGTACTCCACAACCTCCTTTCTTAGAGGTGGTTCAGCTCGGCCTAGTCTTGTTGCCACTATGTTCATGGCCTGGAATCGGAGGCTGTCTATTTGGTTCACTGTGAAAGGGTGGAGATAATGCATTTTGGGGAGCAAGGGATGACAATATAAATAGATCATGTTGGCCAGGGAGAGACTAGTGAATCTAACTGCTAGTTGTAGTTCACCCATCTTCTTCACTCCACTTGGGTGCAAAACAAGGAGTGGGTAAGAATTGGCATATACTCTGTGAGACTCTAGAGTGGATAGTCTAATTCTTACCTTTCCGATTCTTGAATCTCTGGCCGAACTAACACCAGTACCTTCCTTTTCAGCTCCACCCAAGTGGCAATTATCAAACACTCCCAGTGTTATTACTGTACATGGGTCATACACTTCCCATGTATATTGCTCATTCCATTTCGGAGCAAAAGAATCTAGAATAGTTCTGGTGCGAATCCATTTCTGACCATACTTCGCTACACAGTATGCATCTGTGGTGCCACGCCCGTTTTTTGTTTTGCGGGGAAGTAGGCCTTGTGCACCTAGAATTCCTACTTCCAAAATCCCAACAGAAGGCTTCCAGAGTTGACGAGCTGTTGGGCGTGTATCACTGACATACATTGTTGATTCATCCAGTACATGGTAGCCACCTTCAAGGCAGATCCTAAGGTGCACTCTGCTGGAGAATTTGAGCTCCTTTCTCCTATCAGACTCCATGATTCCCAATCCAAATCTCTCTAGGTTGAACCAGTGGGAATGAACTGGGCGGTGATCTAGCCTCTTCTCAAAGATGTTGACTGGTAATATTGTCTTGCCCAGTACATCGTCTTTTGCTGGGTGAACATGATCCTCAATGGTGAAGACTAACTGCTCCTCAAATGGCTCAGCAACTACAAATACTAGATCCTCATTCCATAGTGGGTTCAAAGTATTAGGTGGACTTACCTTAGTTCTTAACACTTGATTCCCAACTTGCACTTTCGCAAAAATTTCTGGAGCTCTGCTAACGTCATTTGGAATCACATCCTGTGCCTCAATCACGTTCACTCTCAAATACCATAATTTTGGGGTCATGTAAACCTTGGATCGGATGCTAAATAATCCCTCACCTTGGACAAAGGCCGTGTCCGTGTGCCATGCCTCAGGGAAGGCTTCATCAGCTTGTGTTCCCATCCAAACGGCCAGCATGATTTCCCCCATAACCTTCCCATGCCCTCTTCGGTCGTCCAGCCTGTACCATTGTGGTGCCAGTGGGCTATCGGGTGGGACTCTGGTTGGGACATCGTTTAGATCATACACCACCCTCCCAATGCAATCATCCCTGCCCATCATTTCTCTTTCCTTCATAAAGACTTCCAAGGTGGATGCTTGGATGCGATCTTTTGAGAAAGCAAAGACCTGGTTCCACTCCGGATTCCTTTTGTTCTCGAAGTGCTTGGTCCTTCCTTTGTATTTCCCCAGCTTGACTTCCACATAAGGATCACAACTTCCTGTGGCACCACTAGGAGGAAGATCTCTGGCTTTAACCACTCGAACGTAGAGGTAGTGGGTCTGTTCTACAAGATCATAGGTGCTACTAAGTTTTTCTCCTCCATTCATCCATCCTCTTCCACCATAGCTGCCTCCATTAGGCCACCGCTCCCCCAGTTGAGGAGTGGTGTCCTTTAGCTTGTAGTCATCTTCGTGGTTGGGTGGGACTCGTTGAGGACTGTGGGGCATGGCAGTTCTGGCTCTTGGTTTTATGTTCATAGTGATTGCTTTTTATTGTCAGCTTCAATTATAGTCCACCTTCTTTGGCTCAGTGGCAAGACTACTAGACTTAAAAAATTTGCTGGGTTAGCCCTTTGGTCTGCACTCTGCAGCAGTTGAGTGATGGTGTTTAGGGTCTCTCTGCAATGGTGTTTTCTGTTGAGCAATATGATTAGTGCTTTCTTGAACTCGGGAAGTGGGAATTGGTGTGTGTCGAGGAACAGGCTTCCAGTGGGGCTATTTGATGAACTTTTGTATGTTCGTGTACCTTTATTTTGGAAGTTATAGTCTACTAAGGTTTTGCGCTCATTGCAAATCCAGACTTTACGAATGCAGTACCACCAACAGGGAAGGGTCACTTATGGCAAATTGGTTTGAGGAGTTTTGTCAGGTGTTTCTTTGGGTGTCTCTGGTAATGGATAATATGGAGAATTCAAGAAGTTGATACTTCCTCTTCTTTCAGTATAAGATTATGAGTGTATGTGGTGGTACCCATCTGTAGTTTCATGGCTCCTTTTAACTTTCTGGTGTTGCTCCTCAAAGAAGCTATGGGAGAATCGGCAATGCTAAAGAAATATGTAACTCTGATCACAAGCAAGGAAGTTATACCCATCAAAGTGATAACTTAAGCAAAGAATCTGAAAGTCTCTGTGAATAAGCATGTGGAGCACAGACTCTTCAGGGACATTAGCTCTCTTAAGAACACAAGGACAATCGAGAGTAGGCGCCTTTTCAGCTTTTCTGAGAACAGCGAAGTGGGTTTTCCTTGATTTTATACAGTTTTAATGGAGCCCCAGAGATGTGAAAATGCAGTCATTATATCATATATGTATGTCAAAAGTAGTCCATGGTGTGTGCCTTTCTTTTTGCTATTTCCTTTATTTAGCTTTTGTCATATGGTCATAATTATCACATGATCAGCAGTCTAATAGTTTTCTCTACTGTTGGTTTATCAGACAACCGCGGTGCAAATATGTCAGGCAATGTGCCGGAATATGACAGGAACTACAAAGAGCAAGGAAGCAAGTTTGCTTGGAGCGACATGGTTCCTTACTGCTACATTGTCCAGACCAACATTGACTTGCATAAGAAGGATGGAACAGCAGAGACCCAATGCAACTCTGCAGTCATCAACCACGCGGTTGATTTCCTAACCTCCAACAGCAACAAGGATTATTCCACTCTTTCCTCAGCAAAAAAGGTTATGTTGGCAACCTGATAGGCAACCTAGTCGTTCATACATATGGCCATATGGGCAAAACTTTGTAGTATATTGATGTTGGGTTTTATATACACAAATCAAATAATCAAGGATGTAGTAACAGTAGACATAAGTTTACTGAACTCCTGCTTGGGAAACTTGTTTATATTCTTAACTTACCATGGTTATGTGAATTTTATTGGTCTAATCTATTCCAATAGTTTGGATTCGAGTTGGGTAGGACGACCAAAATGACGACCCCCCATGAATTGTTAACGCTGTTAGCATAACTGAATGTGATTTGATGTAAGAGCTCAGCCTATAGAAAGTTTGTGTTACAATATCTCTTCTATTCTTCATGTTAAGTATAATTGAAAGGGAGCAAAAAGACTGTACTGTAATCATAGGCCGAAAGGAGTATGAACTATAAAGGGAAGTGACTCACCTTTGCAGCTTTGCTTAGAGAGGAGGCAAAGCATATTTGCTGCAATAAAAAAAAATTGCACTACCTTTATTTTACATATTTGGAGATGAAAATTACGGAGTATATTGTATGGTCCATCAAAAACTAGTAAGAAATAAGAACCCCTTAAAAAAATACTCCCTCCGTTTTTTTAGTTTTTTTTATGTTTTATTTGAATTCCTTTCACATATTCTAACAAAACGTAAATAATAATAATAAAAAAAAAAAAAAAAAGGAAAGGGGGGGAGTAGTAAGAACTGTGCTTCAGGTGTGATGTTTAGACTCATAATATCGTCTAAATTACTGTTAAAACTTAAAAGCAATTGATCACACTATGTCGATCATGTAAAGATGCCCTAGAGAATAAATTACGAAGACAGAGTGACTTAAGATAAAAGATTTTAGCTTGATACCAGATTAATTTACTCACAAGGCTAAATCTGATCAAACATCTGAGAGTGTGATGGCTGATCAAACTGATGGTGCCATTGCCATTAACGGAAATGAACTAACCAACCAATTATATTCATGACTTGTCGAAATGTGAATATCATTCAAACTTTTGTTCGAGATGATTCTTACACATGTTGACGTATTGCAACACACGGAATGTACGCGGTAGCTAGATAACAATGCGTAGCTTCGATCTTTTACTTTGGATCAGAACATCTTACGTTGTACTGTGAAAGAGATAGAAACTGACAGAATGAGTACAGTATAATTTTTCTGTCAGAATTTCACAACATGACATTTTGTCAGAGACATCAGCCATACAACCAATCGCGTGACGGTGAACATCAATTTCACAAAGTACTGAAAACATGATGTTCTAACAGCTGATTACTATAATTAGCCTCATGCTAAGAAACACAAGGGTTATTTCTGGGATGTTCTACATTGAGTAATATAAACAAAGAGTTGACTTCATAAGTTTAGTCTATTTCTGGTTGTTTAGTATGTTCCATCCTTCAACTTTACTCATCATAATGCCATTATTGGCCGTTGGCCGTCTGCCCCATAACAATTTGTCATAGATTATGGACGAGATCAATTGAGAATCAAGACAGTTTTTGATTACGTGCCAAGAAAGACCTACTTAATAAATAACGCGTTTTTTTGGTACGTGTGTTCGTGTGTGGAATTAGTATACAACTTGGCGAGATGTCATAGAGGGCGGTAAACGACCCATAATAATGCTAATAATGAAAGAGTATTCATGTAAGGTGTCAGTGGCGCACAACTGAAATGGAAAAGTCTTGTAACTTTTTTGACTACAGTGAGTAATATTATGGAGTGCACAGGTTTAAGAGTAAAGCAAAGATCAGTAAAAGAAATTTGAGTTTTCACTTTTACTTCAAGTGTAGTAGGAATGGAGAAAGTGTTGCACTACTCTTCATGTACTTTCAAGTCAAGCCATGACTTTCCGACAAATTTACTGATTTTGAACATTAATCTATATGTATAAAATCTAAAACTCTTGCATAAGATTGTATATTATCCAACTTCCTGTTATATTAATTTTCTAAATCAGAAGTAGTGTACTTGAATCATGGCTACCTTCTTTGTTTTCCTCCTTAGCTTGTTGATCACAGTTCATGGATTCGCGGAAAATGGGCTTCAGGACAAACTTTCTTTGCTTGGGGAACTTGGTAGCTTTGATGTTAATGAAGACATTGATGTACTAGAAGAATCTGAAATGCCATCATGGACCAGTGGACATGGAGGGAATGTTCTTGTGAATGTCGATAGCTTTGGTGCAGTCGGAAATGGTAATTCTGATGATACTCAGGTATAGTTCTGATACAGCCACCCTGCTGTTTTTCTGCATTGTTAAAACTGCATTGTTTTCGTATTTGACACACTGCAAAAAAACTGTTAGGCCTTCGTAACAGCGTGGAATCAAGCATGCTCTACTCCGAAATCAGTGCTTTTGGTTCCTAAAGGGCGTACTTACCTGGTTAATGCAACCAGATTTAAAGGACCATGTTCTCAAAGATTGATAGTTCAGGTATGTTATCTAGAAACGGCATTACTTGATCATGCTCATTCTTCTATCAAAAGTTGGCTTCTCTTTGAAGTTACATAAGGCCCCAGTAGTATATACTAACTCTTGGTAACATCTGCTGGTAGATTGATGGGAAAATTGTTGCACCAGCAGAGCCTAGCAACTGGGATCCGAAACTTTCCAGGGTCTGGTTGGAATTTTCCAACTTAACAGGTGTTTCTTTTCAAGGCAGAGGAGTTATAGATGGCTCTGGCAGTAAATGGTGGGCAGCATCCTGCAAAAAGAACAAGACCAATGTAACTTCCCAGCTCACATTCTCACATTTTTACTTCTGATCAATATTTTACATAATCGCGCTTATCTCTATGCTTGTTCTAACTCATGTTTCTGTTTTCTCATTTGTCTGATTCTGCAGCCATGTAAGGGAGCACCATCAGTAAGTTTACTTCCTTTCCTGCCTCTTCTGGTTTTTCGGAATTTAACAAGATATTACGAAAATTATGGGTCGTCATAATGTCTCTTCTGCTAAGTAATGGTACATTTTTAAAAATGCTGCTTCTACAGGCTTTTACTATAGACACAAGCTCTGCAATAAGGGTACAAGGCTTAACGTTCCAGAACAGTCAGCAGATGAATTTTGTGATTTCGCGTTGTGATTCAGTGCGAGTGTCCAATGTGCTAGTATCTTCACCAGGCGACAGTCCTAACACTGATGGCATACATATAACTGAATCAACCAATGTTGTTCTCCTGAACAGCAAAATTTCGACAGGTTAGTATGCCGTTAAACTGCTCAGTCATCCTACATGCTGTTTATTTCTTATCCGATGAATTTTTCGACATGTTGGTGTGTGAAATTAGTACACTACTGCTAGAACATCAAGAATTTTCACGTCTCAGACTGCACATTAGATGAGATATGTATAAGCTAGAGAAGGTAGACTGTAATGCTCTTCTGAACAACCTACACATCATCATGTCTGACAGGTGATGACTGTATTTCAATCGTCAATGCGAGTTCAAATAAAGATGAAGACTATTTACTGTGGTCCTGGACATGGAGTAAGGTATGAACTGATGCATAAAATATATCTAGTTTACACGGCTTTTTCGAGTTTTCCGTGTTCCTAATGATGAATATGGATTAACCTGTTTGCACAACTGGGTCTGATGTTAAAGTATAGGAAGTCTCGGTAAGGATAACTCGACAGCCGTTGTGCAGAAAATCGTCCTGAGTAACGCATACTTAAGGAATACAACCAATGGCCTCAGAATTAAGACTTGGCAGGTAAATTATAGATAGTCTAAGAAAACAAGTTCGGAAGTCTACGTAATGCCTAAAAAGTTGCTGATGAATGCAGGGAGGAGCTGGTTATGTGAAAGCAGTACGCTTTGAAAATGTGGTGATGGAAGATGTTGCAAACCCAATCATAATTGATCAGTTCTATTGCGATTCTCCTGATCCCTGCGTAAACCAGGTACGCCATTTCCCGACTTTCTGTTACAAACTTACGATCGCTTACAACAACATTTCCCCAGTGTCTCAAATGATGCCGAATGATGCCGCTTATGGCAAGTTAACTGGGCAAGATATACGCAGTCTTGTCTTACCTTCATGTTGAAAACATAAAGCGCCTGTTTTCGTACATTAGATGCCTGATCTTAAGTAACTTTCCAAGTAGGTTAATAAAGTAATAAAAACCATTGATTCGGCCTCAACCATTTAACCACTTTCAGAAAAACACCTGAAATCCTGTCTTATTTGTTATGTTTCACTACTAAAGTTACTGATTCTTTGCTATCTATGCTGTCAGACATCAGCAGTACAGATAAGTCAGGTAATGTACCGGAATATAACCGGAACAATCAAGAGTAAGGAGGCCATGAAATTCGCCTGCAGCGACGATGTTCCTTGCAAAAACATTGTCCTGACCAACATTGACCTGCACAGAAGAGATGGCACAGCTGATGTCTACTGTAATTCTGCCACCGGTTTCGGATTCGGAACAATCAACCCCTCAGCAGATTGCCTGACCTCCAATGACAGAGATTATTCCAGTCCTGATCAAACAGATATTATTACTGAGGTTGCAGAATCAGAAGCTGATCACCTTGTTCATACAGAGTTGTAATAGTAATACTCAGCTATGAATGTAAATACTACCAAATTGTCAGAGGTTTATTAAACCAAAGATTATATACATAGGAAGGAAATTACTAATTTTTACCTTTCACTAACTATATGGTTTGTAATGATGCAATATTTTTGGGTATGTTTTTATTTTTATTTTTATGTATAGCACACAGAAAAGATTGTATTGTTTGCTTAATGAAACATCTACATTCTAGTTAGAATTTTGCAAAGTGTTACTCTTTATGTGTCATTTTTATAACCTATCTTTCGAGTTTGAGTTGAATATCCACTCGATTTCTCGAAAACTCACCTAATCTTATCTTAGGTTTGTTTTACGCAAACTTTGATAGAATATACTCCGTATAAATGAAATTTGGTTTTGATTGTTTCATTTCAAATCTAAATATTCGTTTCTAAAGTAAGACCAAACATTAAGATAGAACAAAACTTGTTCAGAACTCTTTCTACATTTTTACACTTTTACCCACTCGAATTTTTCGTTCTTGTCTAATGCATTTAGATTAATCGGCGCCAAGTGTAAATAGAGACAGTAGCATGCAGGATGCATGGACTTCACTTGGCCACTCTGTCTCAAAATTCAGAACTATACGTTGCGTAATGATGAATTCACAAACCACCTGCACCTGCATGGATATATAACATACAGAGGGTAGTCAGGGTACGTACTAACCTAAGATCCATAAATCACACAATTACGGTTCAATATTGTAATTCAATCTCGGTATTCGATTTCAGTATCACCTTATCCACTATGTTAAAGAACGATTATGTGATATAAGGTGTCAATGTAGTATTAAATCGAGTGTGACACGGTGTTTTTGTGATACAGATCGATCGATTTAATAGCATCATCAATCTACTATACGTACATGTCGTACATTATTGTCATCGGTATAGCATTGTGCTTTGTCACAAGCTTAGTATGGGGGAAATTACGAAAATGCCCACCTAGCCCATTCCTGTGTTTACCAGTGATCGGTCACCTCTACTTAGTAAAGTATCCGGTTATAGATGCCTATACAAAGTTGGCCAACCGATACGGGCCGGTTCTCCTACTCCGGTTTGGGTGGCGAAGAGCCTTGACCATCTCGTCCGCGTCAGCGGCCGAGGAATGCCTTACGAAAAACGACATCGTTTTTTGTAACCGGCCTTCGGGATTTTTGGCCGGGAAGTATATGGGGTACGACTACACTAGTATAAACTTTGCCCCTTACGGGGCCCATTGGAAGAATCTAAGGAGAATCTCAGCTGTTGAGATTCTCTCTTCCCAACGCCTCCACTCACTGGCCTTTATTCGGGCCAGTGAGGTGGGGTCGCTTGTTAAGCGAATGTGCAAGTTATGTGTGGCGGGCCCTTGGGACATTGGGGTTGATATAAAATCGCTGCTTTATGATACAACCTTGAATATCATGACAATGATGATATTCGGGAACAGGTACTTTGGAGGAGGGAACCAGGATGATGACGACAACGAGCTACTTTTAAAGCAGCTCGTTGTCGAAACTATAAGACATCTGAATACGGAAACGCTCGGAGATTTCGTGCCGTATCTTAGGTGGCTAGACTTTGGGGTGCAGAGGAAGTTTCGGGAGTACTCGGTAAGAAGAGAAGTGCTTTTGAAGAAGTTGATTGAGGGTCACAAAAAAAGGTGGCAGCAGGTCCATACCACTGAAGATGGGCTAGACTCTAAGCCCATGCCCATGCCCATGCCCAAGCCCATGATCCAAGTTCTCTTGGAGCTGCAGAAATCTGACCCGATTTATTACACGGATGAGCTCATCCGCAGCATTATTCTGGTATGCACTGTTTTTTTCTTTTACTTTACATAGACGAGCAGCTAATGTTAAAGAGGACGAGACTTAAAAAAAAATATGAGGATTCGTACTTGGATAACTCCTAAACACATTTATTTCTTAACCATTGAGTCAACCTTGCTCCTATCACAGTTATGAGCCGGTTTGGTTATAACATTGTGGTTACATGCACCTTACACAGGATCTTATGGCAGGAGGCTCCGAGACAACAAGAAGCACCTTAGACTGGGGATTGTCACTCCTATTAAACCATGCAGAAGTTCTTAAGAAAGCTCAAGCAGAGATAGATGATCATGTTGGACATAAAAGATTACTCAATGAATCCGATCTTATCCGCCTTCCGTATCTCCGCTGCATCATCAACGAGACACTCCGAATGTACCCGGCCGCGCCGTTTCTTCTCCCTCACGAATCCTCGGAAGACTGTGTTGTCGCAGGTTATCACATCCCACGTCGTACAATGTTACAAATCAACGTCCACACAATACAAAATAACCCTAAACTTTGGGAGGATCCTACGAGTTTTAGGCCAGAGAGGTTTGTAGGAGTGGAAGGTCATAGAATCGGATTCAAAATGTTCCCATTTGGGGCGGGTCGAAGAAGCTGTCCAGGAGAAGGTTTGGCGATTCGGGTCATTGGGCTTACAATTGGTACTCTAATCCAGTGTTTTGAGTGGGAGAGAATTGATGAGAATAAGTTGGTTAACATGACCAAATTTGATAGCTTTAACTTGCAAAGGGCTATGCCCCTCCAAGCTCGAATTCAGCCCCGTAAAGTCGTAATGGAACTTCTCGAGATGTTAAACTCTAAGACATGATATCAACCGCTAGGGTGCTATAGGATGATACTGATTTCGAAACCAACTCATCACAGTTTATGGTTTGAACCTTCATCACCTATTTAGTCCTGGCTAGTAACTCTAATGTCTCAATCTTAACCATGAGTTCTGTTTTCTAAAAATAAGTTATCTTTGAGAGGTTTAGTTTTCGATATGCATTTCTAGTTTATGCCAAGTAGCGCCTCTTAGTTTTTTTTTTTTTTTTTTTGGTATAAAGTAGTGCCTCTTTTAGTGTTTCACATTTGCTTGTGATAGTACTTCCCTCGGCCCTTGAACGTTACTTTATTTAGGTAAAGATGCAAACTAAATTGTATTAGTCCAAGACACTATTCAATTTATGAGCGTTATGTCATACTATATATTGTGCAGAGTCAAACAAGATAATTTCTTATTTATAATTAATAATATCATTAAACTTATATCTTATATTACTATATACTTTGAAAAGGAGGAACGAAGAAGAAAAAAAAAACCGATGTATTTTCACAGGTCGCCCTCATTCGCGAGCATTTGACTTAGTAAAGGTTCTTAATGGGGAGAAAGTATTGATCGGGGTAGGTCAAGACTCTATATCAGTATGAAAGAGATTTATTCTAACTTGGTTGACCATCCATGTCTTTTTTTGGATCAAGTACTATCCATGTCTTAATCATGTCATAAATCATTTGTGGGTTCTTTATTTCCTCCCAAATTATTTTCCCATTATTGTACATTTTGGACTGACTAATTCATAATGGCATGAAATAATTGACTAGTTATGTTGTGTAATGATATTAGAGAGGAAAGAAAATCAAACATTTTGTACTTAATTCCATTGATTTTGAGCACAAAGCTATATATACATAGAATTAATAATTGAATAAAATTACATAAACTTCAAGTATTATACTCTAGTCTATAGGTCATGGGAACCTTAAATATTTTTCTCCTTGTTAGCTTGTTGATGATCACAGTTTATGGGTGTACTGCAACAAAGCGACATGATGAATTTGCTACACTTAAAGGGCTGGGTAGCTTCGACACTTACGAAGACGACGAAATCGAAGCTTTTGAAATGGCATCATGGAGCAGCAGACATGGTAAGAGACATATAGTGAATGTTGATAGCTTTGGTGCTTTTGGAGATGGAATCTCAGATGATACTCAGGTAATTTTGGATGTAAAATGTACTTTCTTTGTTCATTAAATCTTATTCTTAGCTTCATGATTACGGTCCTACAGCAAGAGTATGCCAGTTTTTAAAGTTTCAGGAGAATTCAAAACCTTAAAAGCTCACTTCATCTTGTTGTAATGTCTATTATATTTATGAATATAAATTATGACGCTTTAGCTAAAAAAACATTCAATTGAATTTGTTAGGCCTTCAGAGAAGCATGGGATCAAGCCTGCTCTACTCCAAAATCAGTCTTTCTGGTTCCTAAAGGGCGTCGCTATCTGGTTAATGCGACAGTGTTCAATGGACCTTGTGTAGATAGACTAATTGTCAAGGTAAATTCCCGAATAAGGCTTTGTTGTTGTTGTTGTTGTTGTTACAGTCCCTATCTAAACTATCGAGTCCTCCATTTTACCTGTATGTTACAGATTGAAGGCACGATAGTTGCACCAGCAGACCCCAAGAGCTGGGATCCTAACTTGTCGCGACTCTGGTTGGGTTTTAACAACTTGACTGGTGTTCTATTCAAAGGCAAAGGGGTTATTGATGGCTCAGGCAGTAAATGGTGGGCAGCATCTTGCAAAAGAAACAAGACCAATGTAATTTTTTTTTCACCTCTCTGTATATTTAGTGTACTGGTTTGCGTTTTATCACTGAGTTGCGACTAATTAATCTTTCTGTTTTTCCTGAATTACCTTTGATCCTACAGCCTTGTACAAAGGCACCTACAGTAAGTCTATCTTCATCTGAGCTTTTCTTTTCCTGCTGTTACTTCCTATTGGATTGAAAGTTTAATACATGATGTCAATTCTGCAGGCACTAACTATCGATAACAGCTCTTATATATTTGTCAGAGATCTAACCATCCAAAACAGCCAGCAGTTCCATTTCACTATTTCACGCTCTCATTCTGTTCGGGTTTCCAATGCACTGGTTACTGCCCCAGCAGACAGTCCTAATACTGATGGGATACATATCTTAAACTCAACTAAAGTTGTCATTCATAAGTGTACAATAGCAACAGGTAGATCAATTACCTTGAGAGCATGATTTTCCTTTATGTTGTTCACTGCTGTACTGTTATTCCAGTTGAGGGTTACCTGATTTAGTTTAAATAACAATAAAATTACAACATCACATGAAAACGTACAAATTTGATGCCTTATCAAAAATTCAGAACATTAATCATAGTGCGCACCTGTGTAAGGGTAACAGCAGTACACTCTTAGATAGTAATATACGCTATCACAGTTTTGTCTCTCTGACTGCTCCGATAATACTACCTGCAGGCGATGATTGCATTTCCATCATCAGTGGCAGTTCCAATATCAAGATGAAATCAATTAATTGCGGTCCTGGACATGGAATCAGGTACGCTCATCAGACAAAAAGGTTCTTGTTTTAAAAGTACACTATCATAAGAATCACAGTCTGAGAATCTTGGTATGGTCAATGGTGTTGCAGCATTGGAAGTCTTGGTAAGGATAACGCCACAGACTTTGTACAGAAAATTCACCTAAATGGCGCATACTTTAAGAATACAACCAATGGTTTGAGGATAAAGAGTTGGCAGGTATGTAATAGTTTTCAAATGTATCAAATCTTTTAAACCATTAAAAGGTTACACATCTTATTCATTTATACTGCAGGGAGGATCTGGCTATGCCAAGGGAATAAAATTTGAAAATGTGATCATGGAAGATGTTGCGAATCCTATAATCATTGATCAGTTTTACTGTGATTCTACCACTCCCTGCGCAAACCAGGTGACTTCTAGCTATCCATTTACTCGCTTCCCCAGTCAGTGTTAAACATTGTATTCACTCTTTCTGACAAAGGTTCCTTTTATTTGTGCTAAATTTGCAGACATCAGCTGTTGAAATAAGTCACATCAAGTACCGAAATATAATTGGATTTACCAAGAGTGAAGTAGCCATGAAGTTTGCTTGCAGTGACACCGTTCCTTGCAAGAACATTGAGCTGACCAACATAGCCTTACTCAGCAAAAATACCACAGCTAGCACATACTGTAATTCAGCCATGATCTCCGAGTTTGGCACTGTTGTTCCCCCAGCTTACTGCCTCCTGCAGACAGGGTTATTTTAGTTTTTCGGAGAGGCCTAATCCATATGAAATAATGATTATTCAGCTAGAAAATTCATAAGTAGACCACCTTACTCAAATAGAGCTGCAAATCTGTGACATTTCATTCTTTGTGCAGTTTAAGAAAGGATTATTGAATTATTTGCCAAGTACAGTCTAATTAGCATATTTCAGATATAGTACTCATGCATCAGAGTTGCCTTCTTCACATTAGTTCTTTTCATTACAGATTTACAGAGTTATTGCATTCAACTAGCCACATAATACTGCAGAATTTACCTAGTTGCAACAAATGTAAAGCTGCAGCGCACGAATCAACATAAGTACAGGCAATTCTGATGACATTTTAGAGTGCAACATTTGACAGTTAGATTAGAAATCTTCGAGATAGTGTCCTGGAAGAATATACTCCCTCCATTTCATTCATTTATTTACGTTGGGCCGGGTTTTGTGAGGAACCCAAGCTCAGCGTAAAGAAATGAATGAAATGGAGGGAGTAATCACTTCATTACTTGCATAATCTTCCTTTTTAATAACCAATCAGTGTTTCTCTGTCTTTTTTCTGTCTATTAAACTGCAATTTCTCGTATCTGAAACACTTGACAAAAGCAGTGAAAAATCCCATCCACCAGAACTCTTATTACAAAAATGATTTGAGGTCAGCTTACACGAACTATCAGAAAGAGAATTCCATGTAACCACATTCACTACACAAATCATTTTCATAGGTTTTTATCCTTTTATTCTAGCACTCCACTCCTCCATATATGTCATTTCCATCTCAAAAAACCTAAACTTGTATTCACATGCTTATAAATCAATATGCATCCACCATTTTTTAAGATTGTAACCTCAAACCAAACGATTACAATCCAACGAAACGGAGCGACTATCGTAGATACACTTCGTGGATGTGAAATTGTGAATATGTTATGTGAGGGGACAAACAAAAACAGTTAAAATGAGGTCAAAATGCAACAAAGTCACAGAGATTACGTCTGTATGTTCTCAAAGCACAAGACTATGCCAAAAACTGACCGGCCCACAAAACCAAAAAATTGGATCCGTGATCTCATCTTCTAAGGCTGAAAAAGCCTTTTCTTGTAGGCCTTACGCAACAGCCAATGTTGTCTTCTGTTCTTCATCTTATGTTCTAATAAAGTCCAAACAAAATTGTCTCTTTGTATGTATTTTTCAGTTACGTGCGTCAATAGAAATCATACACAAAAATATTGAATATTGTAGAGTTAATAACTTAATATTAAGAAATTAAAGGTATAATAGAAACAAAAAATGATATTGCAACTGAAATATTCACATGCAAAAGCAGTGCTTATACCATGCTCCAAGGAGCACAAGGAGCATGTTAATCCTCTTCACAATAGATGAGTAGGGACCATATATTAAAAAATGAAAAATTATTTTAAGTATAGTTCTCACACCTTTATTGTGAGGATGATCAGCATGCTCCTTGTGTTCCTTGGAGCATGGTATAATTTGCGATGCAAAAGACACAATCAAATGTATAATATACATATTAATGAGCTAAGATTTGGCACTTTGGAAGCTTTAGGAAGGCATGCATGCTTCTATATTGTTTTTCGTGTTTTCTTATCAAACACACAAGTAATCTTATTACGCACCATTTTCAACAATGATCCGTGAACACCCAATTTCTAATTTTTAGTTCTTATTTTTTTTGATGTTGGGGCCGGGCTCATGGAATCATAGAATCTCACTTACGTTATCTCATACAATAGAAGTTTTAATAAATATAAAAAGCACTTGGATTATGCCAGCTTACTCATGACGAATGCTAGTGCCTCCTTGGCGACCTCCAATTGGGTTAATTGTGTACTCGTGTTCATATCAATTTATAAAACGGGTCTGGCTCTGGAACATAGACCCTAGCATGACATGCTAGTAAACGAACTGGTTGGGATCCCTATTTCTACACAAATAAATATTACTCACATAAAATTTATTATTAACGAACTAGGCCAAGTTGAACCCGTGCTTGAGCCGGGGTGGATTTGTGGCGGGCACGGTTGTGGTCTAATGTGTTCCTCTTGTGATAGTAAACTTCTACTATATCCACATCTCTGTCAATGGCTACTCGGAACACAACCTACGTATGCACTACCAAACACGACCTTAAATCCAAAACGCTTATTTTTCCCTACGCCCTGTTCCTCCCTGACTCCCTGTTGCTTAGGATAACAATTCCTGATCTCTTGATACATAAGCTAAATCCACCAAAAAAAAAAAAAAAAAAAAAAACACCATTCCTGTCACATGTCGACCTCATGTTGGAGTTAGATGGTGGCCTAGAGTTCAGGATGAGGAAACCCATGGTTTTTTAATCTCCCTCCACAACAAGAAGATATTGAACCAAAATAATTTAGCACCTCACACTTACCATATAGTTTTATTTTGGCCCTGCAAAACGAAATAATGTCATTGTTTGTCAAACGCATGCATGCCCTTCATAATAAGGACATGACCCCATAAAAGCACTTTTGTTGATCCATCAACCCAATTCCCTAAAGCTAAAGGAAATTAATTGCATTTATGATTTCACGTAGTAGTTCTTACAACTAATGGAGCTTGAGAGAGAGAGAGAGAGGAGAAGGGCAAAAGGAAAACCTTCTCCCCCAATCAAATTTGGAACACACCCTTAAGTTCACGGGAGGGTCCCAAATATTCACGAGCATGTGATCCCACAAAAAGACGGCTCATAAAGGGTCACATTCAAATAAATCCATCATCATTTCCTTACCAAATTATACATTTCTTTCCTAACAACATTATTCTCGTATGATGAATTGATGATGATTTCTGATGTGTCATTCAAAAATGATCCACTTGGTGAAAGTAATAAGGATACTCTATGTCTCATGTCTGGCTCAATGGTCCTCTTTGACATTTACATACAACTATACAAGTGGGTTAGTAACCTCCATAAAAGAGTAAGCTACACAATCAGATTAAAAATTCTCTTTAACATGTAGGTTAAAGTTAGACCAATCTTTGACTCTGCTACCATTCTGCGTAAATCTGATGTTACCAAAACCGTAACCCAAATGACCAATCCGTTTGACAAGTTTATATCAGGTGTTTCCATACACAAACTTCGACAACACTATGTCTAATTTATTGCTCCTTGTGATCTATGGGATTCGAACAAGTAACCAATCCAGCAAACACTAGCCGGGAAATAAACCTTCCTCTTGCTAATGTCCGCAGTGAAAGAGATCAGTAAAATTGATGTATACAAACCAAAACAGACAGGCAGTAAGAGATTATTGTAGTGCATGTTTTGTTCTATACTTTATACTTGTGAAAAACTCCAAGAAACGAACCTTTGGCTCAAAGCATCATGCGTACGTACCAAACTACCAACATATTGTCGCCACATGTTACATATATTGTATTCTTGGGAGGGGAATAGATTTGTATAACGTCAACTTGGTAGTGGTCTTATTCTAGAGGGATATAGGGAGTTAGGAGCTTTACTAGATTCTTAAGAGTTGCTAATTCTTGACATTGGACTAAGTTTTAGGATGATAGTTAAAACGGGTATCGAATAGTTTCCGAGTTTCCGGTATAAGTGCAACCATGGGGTGTTTAAGTGAAAGACTCTAAAAGTTTAAGTGCTTCATTAGCTATTACTCCGTATGTCACAAAACGTGGAGATAAAAATGTACACTGTGGCAACACGCATACACATAGTCAAATCATGAAAATATACATTCAAAACTCGTAATCAGAACCGATTTTGTAATTTTGCATATACTCCACACACCTTAACATCCATAGGAAAAAGTACTAAAAGAACAAACAAGCTTACCTCTGTCATTTTCTCCAATTACGTTAGAAGTTAAGTAGGATAGATGAAAAAATCGAGATCTTGATCAAGCTGTCGCATCTTTGACTTCTAACAAATTTCCTGTAATTGACAGGCAACTCTTAGTATTAACAGGCTTCCTTCAAATTAATATATAAAATCAATTGCACCTAAAGTCTGCAGACTCTGCACCTCACACAAGCATACAGATTACACACAGCAGTGATCTTGTATGCTGATCTCTTAGTATGCCCTAAATTTTACTTAAAAAAAATGTATATGTATTGTCATTCTCAGTGAAATTATATAAATATACAGCTGCCATTAGTACAGATGCTAATTGAGAATATAATCCCTGAGATTTTGCACCAAAGGACACAGGATGTTTGGCTAATTATACTCCCTATATTGCTAGCCTAGTTGCATGTGAATGTGCCATGAATATGGCAATTCTTCATGGTACATACCATGTACGGAAAAACCTCAATACTTGGCTGCAGGCTAATGTCTAGTAGTACATGCAGGGTGCTAAATCTCGGTTTTTGGTGGCGATTTGCTGCTTTGACAATACCGGAAAACCGCCTTGCCAATGTTGATTTACAGCCGCGGTAACTCAAAAGCCGGATTTATAGGAGGCATCTCGATGTCACAACATATTTACACTTCGCCAAAAATTTAAAAATAAACTGTGTATATGCAACGTTACCAGGACAGGATTGTTTACACTCATCCAATAGTAACTTTTATATTACTACTTATAACAGCATAGGTATCAGAGCCTCAGAGGTATGACATCAGCATAATTTCTACACTCATCTTGAAATATAAAGCTAATGAAAAACGTTCATACGGTCTCACGAGGTATGAGAATAACCACACCCGTAATATAGAAAGCTAACAAAACAATGGTCATATAGTCTCGTGAGAAATGGGAATAATTAAAGACATAATTGAATGGATAGAAACGATTTTATCAAATCCCAGGGTAGGTTTCAAGTTTTGGACCGTACCTCTGTGGCATTATAAACAAAAGACAAGATGAAGGTGGTTAGCCTAGTTGGTGAAACTTGGGTTTCCAGCAATAAAGGGTCTAATTAGTGACCGAGCCATAAAGACAACTGTTTACAAACTGTCACTAAGAACACCTTCACAAAACATTTGCGAGTTACTGCATAATACAAGTGATAGAGTGACACCTAATTTAATTTCAGTATGATCAAATACCGCGATTCATTTTCGAGACTGTCCATACTTCCTAAACCTCCCAATCAAGAAATTGACATGCTGAAAAGAAATGTACTTGGGCATTGCAATTTCTAAAGTACAACATAAATAAACAAAAGTTCAAAACAATGGGCATTGCTTTTGGTTCATGGATTCTGCGTACCATAAGTGGTTTTACTGTACAGACTACAGAGTATACAATTTTCTAACCTTGGTAAAAAAATCTGTACCTGATGTCAGTACAAAAATAAGACAATAATGCGGTTAATTTCTACAGCAGTGATCCCTCAACTGTCAAGAGGTACGTTTTTGCAGTAACGTACCAAACCCAAGATATAATTTCAGTAAGAATGCTGTAATAAACTCCTAGTGCTTTAATTTGGCCAAAAAATATTCTAAAGCTATTGTAATGTACGTGTTAGCGAAAAGAAGCACTATTTGCACTCTAAAGAAAGTTTTAGCACTCTCGATACAGGTTACGAGTGCCCATCTTAAGTCTACGAGAGTATCTTAAATATCGCTATTCTCACAAGTGTACAAGAAGCTCATTTTCAAAGAGAAAGTACTCGTTCTTAAAATAAATAAATAAACATCAGAGGGTAAAGCCTATCGCGATCGCAATCAAGGATTCTAATGGTTCAGATAACAATTTGTTTAAGGAGATTAGAAATGATTAAAAAGAGTAACAACTTGACTTACAGTGATATTCTGGCCCTCGTTTGCTGTTTGTTGAGAAGACAAAGTACAAAAAACTCTTGCCCGTGAATGTTGCATGTGATCCATGGAGAGCTGTTACAATCACAGCTTCTTGAGAAAAACTTATAACCATAGACTCATAGACCCAGTCACGTGCACTCTCTTTGGCATTTCAATTGCCTTTGAGCCAAAAATACCACTAAAACATACAATCCTCCACATCCTGAAAACCATAGCAAAAACACAGGACATCAATGATGAGTTAAGACTGAAGGTAATACCCTAATAGTAATTACTTCTACATGAAGATTGATGTGTACATAAATAGTAGTCCAATGTATAATTTGCGTCTTTTCCGCGAAGAAATGCACTAGGTAATTATGGGGCAAAATGGCCATGATTACATACCACTATCTGATGGTAGATTGTGTATTGCATGTCACGTCTTAAAGAATAAATTGTTGCTAAAAAACGTCAATTCTCTTGAAAGGTACACAATGTCCTATTCCGAACAATATGCATATAATTAAGCTTAAGGAGAAAGTCACGAGATTAAGTGATGTAAATTGCTTGTTAAGATGAAATTCAAATAAACAAGCAACAATATAATTTGCATGAACAACTAGATGACTCACATAGTCACATGCAAATACAAAAATGACACATGTCAACATTTGGAAGGACTAACACTATTATCCACCATCAAAACTTTACAGAAAATTTATGAAAGAATAATGTAAGTGTGTGATAAAGTAATGAGAAATTTGTGAGGGGAAGAATAAAACAAATATGTTTTGCATTATAAAAGATTGGCTCATATATGCTACAGTCTTGTGACAGTGGCAAATTCCCCACTTATATAAACCTCAACAAACTCTGCTTCAACTTATCAAAAAAAGCACCTGCTCTGCTTCTCCTTGTCTTCTCTTCTTTCCCAAACCTCTCCTAGAGCACTATTTTTTCCCCTGCTCTCCAAACTAAATTCACCAAAAAAAATGAGGAGTTTTTACTTAAGAAGTCCTATATTAATGTTACTCTTAGTTGTACTACTTTGGGCATCAAATGTTGATATAAGTAATGCCAGAAGAAGCAGGCATTGGAGACATAACAGACCTTTATCAGCCTCATTACTTAACAAGAAAGGTAAAAGCCATGGGAGCCATAGCCATAGCCAACACCACACTAGTAAGCCAAAGACGAAATCTCCGACGTACCATAAAGCTCCTTCGTCGCCTAAGTCGAGTCCTACACCAGTAGTCGCGGCACCACCAGCTAAGAAAGCTCCTTCCTACCAAGGGTCACCTCCAAAAGCTAAGACACCACCATATTCTACCCCAATAGTAGACACTCCTACACCCGAACTTCCGAAAGGTGACAACATTTTCAGTGTAATAGATTTTGGAGCAATGGGTGATGGTACTTCAGATGATACTAAGGTAAGCTATAACAATGCAGTTATTCTCAGCTTATAATTATACACGCCACCTCAAAAGTCCTTATACAAAGATTGTTAACACGCCATAATTGTCTTGTCGATTAGTTGTAGAGTATTCGATACATAAAAACGATAAGCAGTTGGCACGAGCAAATATTCACTTCGTTAGCTATACACTAGCCAATGATGAAGCTTTTAAAGCTGATCTTTACACTCCACTTTGTGAGATGGGCACTAAAAGTTTTAAATGCGAGTGTAAGGATATTCTTGGGAAAGTAAAAATCATTACCCGTAACTTTAGTTTCTACTCAAACTACGAGCCACTAAACCTACGTACTATATTATACGTCTAGGACAGTCACATTGCTTGGCAGTCTTCAGAGGACTGTTTACAGTTCTGACTTACAGTCAGGAACATTCATTGAGTCTGCTGACCACACAGAAGTCCTATATCTTTAATGCATCACAAATCACAAGCATTCCAAAAGACACAATTGCAGAAAATCCCAATGTTTAAAAGCAGTAATTTTGCATGTAACTTAAAACTGCAAGGAGAAAAAAGAAAGAAAAGGCAAATCAGCGTGAAAACAAAATTCTATCAATGTTTTACCCTATAGTTTATTACTTTATTAAGAGTATAATTACGTAGGAGCAAGAGGGCTGATTAAAACGAAAAAAGGACAATATCAATCAAGTTTGGGACCATCAACAACTTTCTAGTTACGGCAGTTTGGGTCCAGACTCCAACAACAATAATATTCACATATGCACAAACTACCAAATGAAAACCAACCGTAAAAGCTGTGGTAAAAAGATGTTCTGACTAATAACATAAAGATATTCATGCTATTGTGTCATGCAGGCATTTGTAGATGCATGGGAAGCAGCTTGTAAAGTGGAGTCATCAACAATGTTAATTCCATCAGGATATCAATTTCTTGTGGGACCCATTTCATTTTCAGGTCCTTACTGCCAAAAAGACATAATTTTTCAGGTTATTCCAGAACAGCTCAACTGTTTTCTGCTTCCCACATATTTGCACAGCATTTAAGCAGCTAAGCAAGAAAACTTGGGAGATTAGTCTGACCTGAAATGTTACAAATGCTCAGGTTGACGGGACAATCATCGCTCCGACGAGTCCTGATGCTTGGAGTTCTAATCTGATGTGGTGGATGGATTTCACAAAACTAGTAGGACTCACCATACAGGGGAAAGGGACCATAGATGGAAGTGGTTCGGTGTGGTGGAATGACGCTCCATATGAGGAACCGCATGATGATGAAATGGAGATGATCATCCCATTAAATGACACACTGCTAAAGAGGCCGCCAATGCCTGTAATTATCTTCACTCTTCAATTTCTGATAAGACATCAGTCCAGTAAATTTCAGAATTCGGACTGATTAAGTGATTAATAGTCTAACATTAACAACTGTTGTTACAGGTTGGAAGTCAGCTCAGTGGGATGCCGAGTAACAAACCAACGGTAATGATCAGATATAAATTAGTTTACACTTGTTGTTTTCAGGTAATTAAAATATCCTAACAAATGAGCTTTCATGTTATGCAGGCAGTGAGGTTCTATGGCAGCATCAATGTGACAGTCACAGGCATAACAATTCAAAACAGTCCTCAGTGTCATCTCAAGTTCGACGATTGTATTGGAGTCACAGTTTATTCGATGACTGTCTCATCACCTGGTGACAGTCCTAATACTGATGGAATCCATCTACAGAATTCTAAAGACGTGCTCATTCACTCGTCCAATCTTGCCTGTGGTAAATATACTGTTCCTACTTACTGTAATTCATAACCCCTTTTCTATTATCCGAAACTGATCAGGAGATTTGTGGCATATAGTGTAGACAATTGTGGTCCTCAGAGTAATTGAATTATAGAAAATACACCAAGACTGCAACACAGTATAGATACATGAGGATTAGTTCTGAAAATTACCTCCAATTTACCAGCCTGGCAATGGAACCAACAAATAGTGTGACCTGGATTCCTGCAAGTGGTGCTTCAGCTAAATTATGTTTGAAGGTTGACAGCAACCAAATCTCAGTAGACAAGCGTCACCACAAGAACCTTCAGGATGTCATCTGATACAGGACCACACCTTCTGAGCCCCCCAAAACCAGATGGATATACTACCACAGAATTGACTAGCGTTCCTCCTGCCAAATAACATCCAAACACAAGTTAATCTATGCGACCGGGGCAGAATAGCAGCATCAGATAATTCAAACAATATAGCGATTCCACTTGCATATAAAAAAGTGAACAGAAACAGGATCATCAGACTCTTAACATCATTCCTTATGTGCAGGTGATGACTGTATTTCCATACAAACAGGATGTTCAAATGTATATGTCCACAACGTGAACTGTGGACCGGGACATGGCATCAGTATTGGCAGTCTAGGGAGGTTCAACACTAAAGCCTGCGTCTCCAATGTCACCGTCAGAGACGTTAATATGCAAGGCACGATGACAGGAGTCCGCATAAAGACATGGCAGGTATACATATCACATGAAATTATCATTTGTTACAGAGTTAGCATAACAAAATTTACAAACCATGGAAAATGCAGCAATTTGGTATTCTACAGTCACTTGCTCCATGTTAGAAGCAACTAACAGAAATTTAGCAAATCAGATGTTTCCCAGTGATATTATTTACTTACATACCTCCAACTATTTCATTCTCCAGGGTGGTTCGGGATCTGTGCAAGGGATAATGTTTTCGAACATCCAGATGAGTGAG
>JBBYHQ010128219.1:0-27449 GCA_038382645.1 Spergularia azorica
TATACTTTCCTGACACAATCAATTACCCCTGAGTATCGCTTCTCTGAGTGATGCCCTTGATCCTGTAGTCGTGATCGGACCACCTATCAGATTAACTTATTTGTATTAGAAGAGATCTCTAAGTAGCATGTGTAATTGAAGAACCAGTAAAACTTAAAAAGCAACGATCACAGCACCAAATTGTTACAGTAAGGAGCCAAGAGAAACACGAAAGAACCAAATAGCCATAGCGGATAAAATGGAATGCAAGAACATGTAAAATCTTCTCTTTGCTGAAAGTATTACATCTCCCCAATTCTTACACCCGTCTCGAAGCAATTGAACATACAATCTTCCTAGGCTCACAGCCTCACACTAACAAAGTGATCCCATCAACAAATCATGGTTCCACTTCATTCAATATTTCCACACTTGGACTATCTCTATGCAATAGTACAAGCTTATTCAAAGAAGTAAATTTAAACATATTAATCCCCTATTCAGTTCTATAAGTAAAAAACAAGAACATCTGACACGAACACACAACATTTAGAGAGGATGAAATCAGTCTTCCTAGTTCCTCTAAGCCCAGCAAAAGGAAAGAATACAATCGATCACAGTAACTATCAAAAGAAAAAGACAAGCCTTATCCCAAAATGATTAATGAATGAAAAATTAAAAGTCAACTAAGTCGGTGCATAGTCCCAGAATGAATTGCAATGTAGATAATCTAAGACAGAAAACGTTCTATCATTACAAGATACAGAAAGACAGTCAGCTAGTGTGGTTAGGAAGAAAATGAATGTTCATCACAATTCACAAGATCTAGGCTATGAATTTTCTTTGTGGGAACATGTGCTTAGATTGATCAATGATATGCCGTCCAAAAGCACAGCCTCCACAAACACCACTATACATTCATACCTCATGAGGATATGTTAATGTTGAAGCAAAAATTTTCGAGACTGATGAAGCAACAGCAACATCACGGGCTGGAAGTTTTCCAACAGCAGTTTCGTCTAAAAGAAGCCAAAGTTAACACCATTACAAAACATGATAGTAGATATGTTTTAGATCAACTTTGGTTTAGGGCCAAATAAAAAGATACCTTTATTCGCCAAATAGCCTTTGACTTGCTCATAAATAGGAAATTGAATAGCGACATGACTGATTCCAGCCAAAGCAGGCACCAAACCACTGTTTATCCAAATTATGCACCAATTATTACTGACACTTGAAGAATGTACATTTACATCATACCCTCCCCCCCCCCTCCCCCTCCCCCTCCCTGTCCACAAAAATTGTAAGGACACAGACAAGTAAAACCAACCTGTACAACCCACGGATACCCTCCTCGTGGGCTATTCTCCTCAAAGCAGATAAAGTGCTCTTGTATGGAACCACGCCCTCTCTCATTCCTTGCGTCTGCAGGGAAAAAGCGAAGTAAAATTCAGAAATGATTCACAAAAGAACAGTACATTAGCAATAGTGCAATACTCTATTCTTCAAAAAGAGGAAAGAAAACGGCAGAGAGTAGTTCTTAAAACTGAAAAAAGGGACAAAAATTGTGATGTAAAAGACCCACTTGGAATCTTGTCTTCACAACCCAAAGAGGATTTGTAACAGTGACCGTAGCAGCCCCAGCACCAGAAGCAGCCATCATATTGGCACCCACTGAGAGTTGTTGGTTCCCATTTACTATAGCACCACAGCTGAAAAAATGTTACAATCTTGAAAAGCTAATACGGCACACTAGTAAACAATCATTAGTGGCTTGCCTTTTTTCAAAATATAAGAGCAAAGAAAATATATGTATAACAAAAGGCCACGAACTAACCATCTGTGCTAAGGTGGCTCTTTAGCTGTTCGTACATAGTAAAATACACCTGCAAGGAATACAAGGTAGGGCATTCAGATGCCAATTAAGCAGGGTGATATGCTGTAAGCATGATCAATTGGTCTGTGGTGAACCAAGCAACATCAAGGAAAATTTTGAGTAAACAATATCAAGAGAATCTACGACTCCAGATGAACAGAAATAATGTAAGGGGCCGTTTGTTTGGGGGTTTTCAAGAAAGGGAACTTTACCCCCTCATTCCCTTTGTGAATGTTTGGTTGATGTTTTTTGTGATTTTCATTACCCAGTTTTCTTGAACTGATTACCCCAAAGCCCTCTATCACCATTCCCTCATCCCCCCAGGGTTTTGACAATTACCCACTTTTGGGGTTTCACATCTCACCCACATTACAACCCTTGACCACCACAACTCACGGCATGTCCAACCACCAACATTAATCATACCACCATACAACCATCCATCCACCACCGACAACCCACAGCACCACCGCAGGTCCGCACATCTTCCATCTGCAACCCACCCAAGACCACCATCCATCACACACCACCGCCATAAACCCACTTGCCACCGCCGACAACTGAACCCCTCTCACTTCAGTCGCTACCGTACACGAGGATGAGAGAAATAGAGCACAAAAAAGACGACGGTCGACGATCGAAATGAGGGTCTACAGTGGCGGTCGCCGGTCGGAGAGGACGATGGTAGCCGTGAATAGCTTGGATGCGGGGGAGGAAACCAGGAAGGGCATATTGATGAGGTAATCTGGTATGGGGAGGATAACCCATGGATGTGAAAAATGCAGGACAGCCGTGAAGAGGAAAGAAAGAGGCAGGAATCAGATTTGATTCTTTCTACCAACCAAACGCATGGGGGTATTTGGGGGGTTTCCTTTCCTTTCCTTTCTTTTCCCTTTCCCTTGTTTTAACCAAACGGCCCCTAATAGGAGTAAGAAAGAGACAAAGCCTTTCTGTATGGGGAACCTGTCCCACATATAGGTTGTGTCATGCCCAAGCCTAACATAAACAAATGCTACATAGTGATGATAACTTCTTACCGCCCAATTAGGAAGTAATGCCAAGACAGTAGGAGAAAGACCACGATACATTCCACGCAAACCCTCCTTATGAAATATCCGTCCCAAACTGGTAACTATGACACCACCTGGAACAAAGGAAATTGCAAGATCAGCGACTTATTTTACAGCTAAGACTGATTCAGCCCTTAATTTTTCCATACACGTTGATCCCAGACAAAAAAATGAAAAGTGGCAGCCTTTCGGGGTTAAAACCTTAAGGTAAGGATTGTCTTCAAAGTAAGCAAAAAAGTAAACGAAACTAATTATGCAGATCTAACCGAGAAACAGCCTTAGCATAATCATGATCACGGCCCATAAACATTCAGAAGAAACAATGAAGAACAAATCACAGGTCTAAATTAAATCAATCAGGTAACTTTCTCACCAAGTTTAAGAATCTCATGAAGATATCTTCAATCTGTAAGAATTGATGTTGAGAAAGGGCAAAACTGAAGCCTGAAGTCTAAAACTTGGTAGGCAGAAAGAATTCGTAACATTCTCTGTTTCCTTTTTTTCTCTTTTGCAGAGTGCCGATTAAAAGAGTTTCACAATAATAGTGATGCTACCCAATTTATGAATGGAAAATCCCATCATTGTCCAAGTCTGATATTCAGCCAGCTCAAAAATCATTACACCACAAGGAAAGCATGACCATACAATAAATCAAAGACATTGAGCCCATTATTTTAAAGCACATAGGCATGAAACAGCAGCACACCAAAGTGCTGTGAGATATGACCAACACAAAAATTAAAAACATGAAAACCATAACGAATTCCCCAAAAGTCGTTTTTCAACCACGTCTACATAGGATACATGATCTCATTCTAAATAATTTAACCTTGAGGTTACAAGGAGATAACCATAATAATAAAGAAAATGATAACGCCGTGCTAGAATCAACTGATCCACGCTCTTTTGGATTTATGACTTGCCATGCACAAAAGAGCATGGATGAGCTGATTCATGCCGTGGATTTATACCTACCCTAATAAAGGACCTGCAATAGCAAATTGTAATCATTGAAATCTCACTATTTTCAGTTACTTCACTGTTTCAACTTCCCAAATAGAGCCCCACGCCCCCATCACATATGAAACTTCATTAGCATAGGAAGATCTCAGGATCACACTCTCTTAGTCATTTGTCAACTGAGGACAGAAGAGTGCCCCTTCCAAAGGTACATTCGGAAAAACATGCAGTCAAAGGTGTTGAATTCTACATTGGTAAGTATTTTGAAATGACTGGAAGAGGTCCTAGAGGAGGCAGGGAAAGACCAGGCGGAAGTCAGCAATCCAAAAGCCTACTCCCAAACTCACTCATTCTTTTGAGATACAAAACCTACAATAACCCAGAGAAGCAAGATCTACAGTAATCTGTGGTAAAGGTTGCTGGAAGTTGCTCCAAATGTAGATGGCTAAACAATTTCCTCTCTCTTAGCTAAAATGTTTTGTGCTTACACATCTGGCCTGCTGCCAGCTCTTAGCAAATATGCCATAAAATCTTTGAACTTGACAGATGTCATTGCTTCTTAGTCTATCAAGGCCTTTAACTTTAACCTAGGCATCAGAATAAATTAATGTACTTGGAAATGCACAGGAAGGTCAGCAGGATTTGGCAAAAAAAAAAAAAAAAAAAAAAAGCCCTTACAAACCTTCATGAGAAAGACTTCTAGGTGCGCAATAAACTAGCTAGGACACATTCTCAGTCCTCACAATTATTGGAATGGAAGCGTCAAGCAGCAAGGAGGGCGGATTCAGATTCAGTCAATAAGAATGACATGTAAAGGTGCCAAGCCACACAGCAAGAAACAAGGGAATTAAGGGTACAATGCCGCACTGCCAGAGAAAAGGCCTTCCCAAGAGCACCACTTCCCAGCAACCTGGCCTTGAAATTGAATGATAAAGAATTGGAAAGAACATCACACTACTAGATGAAAAATTTTATGTTTAGGGAAGCTTTCAAAGGGAACCAGGCTCCAAGCAACCACTGAAAGATTCACCTAAAGTGAAGAGAACACAATCCTTGAACTCCAAGTATCCAAACAGTCCCTTACTTTATAATCCAACAATTTTTTTTCTCAAAATCTCCCTCCCTCATATTTTCAGCACTTTCTATCCTCCTTCAATTTTTAATCTTTCCAACCCTTTTATTTCTCGAAAAAGTACCCCCAAAACCCTTCTCATTGACTTATTATTCTTAATCAACAAATCGTGATATATAAGTTATCAAAACCCTGTAGCAAATCAAAACCCTGTAACACTACTTACAGATAAGAACTAACAACCCTGCACCTCAATTGAATTCCCCTGTAAAACCTTTTACAACCTAAGATTTTGGATACTGTAGCAAATATGCCACTGAAACTACCAATTCAAAGTAACAAACATAAAAGGAGATCAATTTATCCTCTCTACTTCTCTAGTCTCACTTCTGTAAAGCAGGGATAAGCAATACTTTTATGATATTCATTATTCTAAATGGTTACTTTGGTAACTTTGCAAAAGAGATATTGAGACTTACTGTTTTAAGGGTTTGAGAATCTAGATGCTCAACGTATTCAAAAACAGACTCAATGACACATGATCTCAATTCTCATACCAGTGGAAGAACGTAACCCACCAATATTTTGCCCAAATAAGTGCTCTGATTTCCACAGTTTTACATACTTATATACTCCTCATACTAACCTTTCTTCCTAAAGGCACAACAACTTGATAGTTCCCAGCAAATGCTATTCTTATTGAAGGTATGGTAAGTAGGAGGTATAGCAAATCCATTTTCTGTCTTTAAAATCAATCCCCTTGCTCTCTCACTTGATACAGAATTTATGATTCGGAGTCACTAGAGCTCAGTAATGTTTAATTGCAAGTATACAATATTAAGGGTCTCATCAGCAAACGTTACCGTTTTGGTAATTGGTAATTTATCGAGTCCTTCATTTCTTTGAGTTCTTCACTTTGGCTTTGGCACAAGATTTAAGTGGGAAGAGAGAGTGTGTCATAATGCTGACATGAAGCAACTTTGGGGAGAAACGAAATTTAAAACCACAAAAATGATGACAAAAAGACATAAATAAAAAGGAAATGCTAGATAAGAACATGTAAAGAGTTCAAAGAAATGGAGGAGTAGCTGTAGACATGAACTGTCACATAATTATAAAAAGACTTGATTTACTTGTTGAATTTTACACAAGAAAAGACAAAATAAGGAAAAAAAAAAGAAGATAAGAAGCTATTTGTCACTACATTGCTACTCTCAAACAAACAATTTTCAAAAAAAGTAATCATGCACTCCAAAAGCTACTTAGCCAAACACGTACTCCTATATATTGATTTGGTAGCTTTTTAACCAGATAAAAAGCTAAAACTACTACAACTGGTAGCACCAGATAGATCCTAACCTCCTAGATTGATATTTAACACGTGCCTATTTAATCCCATCAACTGATATACATAATTGTAACCACATTCACTCCTCTGTTTCCAACTCAATAATTTACAGCGATTAGTTACTTCACCAAATAATTGTAAACAATGCACTGCGATCAGTTACTTCACTAAATAAGTTAGCTAACTAGCTAAAACGAGCACAACAAACACCTTTGAGGGCAAAAGACCGCAGCTTCTCACTCTACAATATACCCAAAGACACCTACACCATCTCCTACCATCAATTGTTCCAATTCAAAACTCAAATACATCGAAAGCTTCCATCTTCTCCCCCCAAACTGAATCCCCTCCCCTCATACACTCACTACAGCTACCTCAAAGGTGAAAACTTCCAGTCAACGATACACCCTCCATTAATTCCCCGCGAAACAAAGGACAAACTAACAATCAACCATACTACACTCATCAATTACTTCTACTAAACTACATTCAATCATCCACAAATTAACATAAACCCGCAATCACCTTCACAAACATTCCAACATTCGTCCGTTTTACGAGTATAAATGCTTGACCAGTTGACCACCTACTCTATCAACCTAACATGATCACCAAGACTCTTCTAATTAACAACTGAGAGGCGTAACAAACACGAAACAAGAAAAATGGGAATACCTTTGGGGGCACCATTTTCAATGGTGGTTCTCCCATGAACTTGGAGCCTAGTTTTAATAACATCTAATGGACATACAAATGTCGCCGCAATCACACCTGCCAAATTCAAAATCAAAACTTTAACAAATCACAAATGAACAATTATTCCAAATTAACCCAAAATAAATTCAAACACTGATAATGTACCGGCTGCGGCGCCCGCCCCGGCGTTACAAAGGATCGTCGAACTAAGGCCACTCGACTCCGCGGCCGCCATTTTTATTAAAAAATTCAATCAAAAATCCGTAAAAATCTTTCCGAACAACAGCAAATAATGAAGATGATGATGAAGATGATGAAGAAGGTGAAATTACGAAAGTGCCCTCCTCCCTCGAGAGGCCGATTGATGACGAGCAGATCAGTAGCATGGCAGACCAGAAAACCCCCTTTCTTTTATTTCTTTCAAAATTCTTGAAAAAATTGTGGGTTTTACATGAAATTAAAAACCCAAATGTTGATTTTTTTTTGGGGAATTAGGGTTTAGTTTGCGATGTAATCGAGAAAAATCAAAGAAGGGGGGAATGAATCTGGAGTTTGTTTGTTGTTGATGAGAAAAAATGGAGGTTTTTTTTTTATTATTTATAATTAATTTGATTTTGTTGAGTATGAATGAAGAATGATTAATTTGGATTGGATGAGGTAGTTGAAACTGGGAACAGATTAATCAAGATTAAACAGTACTTTTGAAGATTTTTATTTTTATGATGATGTTTGAGTCAGCAAGCAAACGAGACGGATCGCCACGGAGGACTTTTAAATTGTTTATTCCGGTAGTCGGACTCGAGTCGGTAAGGTCAAATCACGAATATCAGAATGAGAGGAGAAAACACTTTGGAAAGAAAGAGTACTATGACTCTATTAGGCGTGAAATTTCCTATGAGTTTCGAGTTTTCAGCTGTGTAGTATCTACGAGTTTAGGCTATAACTTTCGTATTAACTCGACTAAGTGATTATGGGTTAAGACTCGAGAGCGGGGATTTTGTTGGTAAATAATGGAGAAGGGGGGTCAAGGAGAGGAGAGTCACACATACGTCCATCATCAGGTGGACCAGAAGGAAGTTTCTTGTTTCTAAATTGAGATGCTGATGAAATTGCGCATCAACATCAGTAGCCCAAGTAAGCAATGCGGAAAAAGAAAATTGTGGGGGGACTGGATAAACATCAATTGCTTGACCAACTACTCAGTCTGTAGTCTGTACACACCTGGTATGAATAGATTAATAGATTAATTTTCTTTCAAAAAATACAGATGGTATCTCAGAGGTTTATCGGGTAGAACATCTATTAAAATTCATTATGTAATCGCAGATTCGCAGTCATGAATTTCGAGGCTACGATGTCCAAGACATCAGAAGAGCCGCGATGTGCCTCTATCAACCCAAACACGAGTATCATACTCCAAATGACCTATATGGGCGGGCGGGCAGCAATATGCGCTACCTTATTGCCGGTTCCTTGAACATGGCTAAAACTACTAGTGTAGACGTCTGGAACAATAAAACAAAATTCACTCGAAACAAAAGACCTAGCCTATAAAGCCGAGAGATTAACCGCAAAGAGTCGGACGACTCAATAAATACGGAGTAACATCTTGAGCCCCTAGCTGCAACTCGCAAATCGCAACACCATTTATTTTGTTTAACTTTGTCATATGAAAGAGTCAAAATCTCGCCAAAAAAAAAAAAAAGATAGAGTCAAAATGTATTACACTTCAAGAGATTTAAAAGGGTAGGAACAATGTAAGGCCAGGGGAATGAACTTGGAAGACTTCAACTCAACTGTGTCCCAAGGTTCACAGTATAATTCTGTTGAGTTATATTCTGCAGGAAGATAATGATGCCCTAGAGCAAGCCCGAGCACCATTGTTGCCATTTGATGTGAGGAAGAAGGAAAAAGTCGGGATGCCGAGTTACGGGAGAGTTACAGTCCCGCTCAGGATGGGAGAGGTGACTAAGTCAGTCCAAACACAACCAAAAAATTCGAGGAAAAAACAATGGCTCTATTTTTCTTATTAATTAACAAGTAATAAACAATGTCAATTGCTAGTATCTCATACAAACATGAGAGAACAATCATCCACTATTATGCACAAGACCTACATCACACAGAAAAAGACCTTATTTCTATACAGTTAAAGGTTCAAAGTCACAAATAGCAACACTGTGCTTGAACTCGATTCCTTCATCTTCTAACTCAGGCTACGAAAATGTCAGCATTCTGAAGTCAAGCTGTTGTAATTGTAATCAATGAAAAAACTACACCTTTCTTTAACAAGAGTTAACCGCAATCACCAAAGCTTACAAGAATGACCGCTATAAGCCATCATCAAGGAAGGTAGACAAAAGAAGCGACTGCACAAATTTGCTTCTCTGTGTTTGTTCCTCCTGCTCTTCTGATATAATACAGTTTTTCATGCTCCTGCGATTACATAATATGATTAAATTAGTTGCAAAAATACTGAAATATCAGAAACATCTTCCTACTGAATCCTAATAAAGCGCTAAAAGTTAGGCCCAACAGTTATTTTTTGTGGGGAGGGTGGAGGGGGGAGGGGGGGAGGGAGATTTATCACTGAAGGACCATCGTCCTGTCAAAACCAACAAAGTAAACTTCGAGTACAATCTAAACTGCAGCCCTGACCATATCTAAATGCAGTCGTAAACACAGGGGTCACCCTTTACTTTCCGCTATTTAATCTTCAATGAATCCACATTTATGAAGTTCTACAAGAAACTGCATGCACACATTTTGAGCAAATGCAATAGGCACATCAGATGCTTACTCTTTAGCCAAAATCAATGTAGATCAGTCCCAAGACTCCAAACCAATCACTTAAATTACTCGGTTCAATAAGACGACAACCCTCTAAGCTGCAATTAAGGTACTTCTTTTTTTAAATGGTGAGGACTGAGCCAAGTCCATCTCAAGCAGCGAGATAATAATAATTAAAAAAAACGACGCACACCAAGTCACCAACATCCAAAGTCCAAAATGAATTCCTGGACATTACCTCTGATGACAGAGAAAGGTTTTAATTCACTGGGTTCATTGCACACCTCAAAGCAATTACAATTCTTACAAACGCAGCTTGTCTAAAGAAGGAACATTCCCACAAGCCACAACCACATTGCCTCTCCTTTTTGACTTAGGACATGACTTAGGAGTAGGACATCTAAAACCAAAATTTACAATATGTTTTTCACTTATAGATCCCAGACACCCCCACAACAAAAACAGACAGCTTCTACTGAACCTGATCAACTTTCTCTAAAAGCAGAAGGAAATCTATTTTTTGCTTCCAGCCAGAATAGGAACTTAAGCGGTAGATATTGTGTCAAGCATAACCATCCACTGCATACTGAACCATTATTCATTTTTAATCCATCACACTTTAAGAAATCCACCATACAATGTCTATACAACAACAACAACCAAGCCTTATTCTTTAAAATGATTTGGGGTCGGCTAACATGAATCGTCATCTAGTAATCGTCTTCTGTACGCCATGAAATTTCGAAAACGTTGTAAGCCTTTTAGAATTATTTAAACACTTTCAAAGAAAGTTTAGAAAGTCGTCAAAATAAATCCACCATACAATGTCTATCTTGAATTTTTTTTTTTTTTTCTTTTGGTAATTGTATGACCTCTTGAACCTCTATCTGCTCAAAGCATATACTGAACTCTTATCTCATGCAAACCTTGAATTTACAAAGATTATTAAACTTTCAATTTTGATTTTTCAATCATCACCAAGGCTTGAAAGCAAGAAATAAGTGACGAGGCTACAAAACTGTTAAGGTACTTCAATTCATATGCAAATCCTAAAACAAGTTAAAGTTACTCCACATATAAAATTATCGCAATTCAGCTTTCCTATTATGTGAAATACGAGAAACACATGACATTGGGAATCAAAATCCTTGCAAAACATAAACAATAATCACAACCAGAGAGATTGTTACTTAAGTTACCTTTCTAACACATTCTCATCAGTGAATTCCTCTTTCAAAGATGTGTCGGCTATAGAAGTGGATGGCTTAGTATCGGCCTCAGCAGGTGTTGAATAGCCACAAATAAAAGATGTCAGTAACTGATCAACTGCAGCATTTGAGGAAGACGTGACCGATGAAGAGCTTCCCAAAAGCGATGTCAGACTACTATCCAACAACTCCTTCCTTATCATAGCAATCATAGACTGAGACTCAGCATCAGATTTGCTCTCGCTGTGACTTCTCGGTCAAGGAAAAAGTTCATCAAATGCAAGGATGATTTCAAAATGCGATGGGAGCAAGAAGTAACAAGCAGAAACAATGAGCTTAAACTGTTCATCAGTAAACAAGCTAAAGATAAATGGGGAATGCAAGCCTAAATATTCTAATAGCTAGATGAAAGCCACCATAAAACTCTAACAGAGCACACATGGTCTCTAGGCAAGTCGGAGAAGATTTAAAGAGCGAGAGTAAATCTCAATTGTCAGTGAACCACTTGCATCCCTGTGCATAAGCATTTTCCATTAGAAAGTTGATATTACATACTCCCTTCATCCCCAAACAGTTGATTGCTAATGATTGTTGGTCATTTTATAGGAAATAAGGGAAGTGCTCTACACCCTTTATACTCGCGCATAAATGGTATCCTCCAATTTGGGACCTCTCAATTAGCTTTTTTTAGTTGGATGGAAATATAACCAATTTAGATTACCAATTACAAAAATTTGTTAAATATTTTGGGGCGAATCAAAATGAAAAACCAGTTAATCTCTTGGGTATGGAGGAAGTATATATTATCATCTTTTAAATAAACTTTCATCTTGTAATAGCAGTTAAATATTTTTAACTGCCTTTGTACAGCATATCAAAATTTCAATATTAAATGCATCTCAGTATGAAAACTATATTAAACTATATGCCTTTGTATGCATCTCAGTATGGATTTTCAAACCAGGTTCTCACATGCATGATGAAAAGGATATCTTATACGTATTTTCGTGCCGCAAAGCTATATGCTCCACCAGATCAATTCCAACGACGGTGTCGCACATGGGACAAGCCTGTCACATTGTCTCATTTTAGTAACCACAGTCCAAACATATCAGAGTAAAAGCTGAAACTAAAGTGTACAGAGCAGAATATTTGTAAATATGAAAGTATCCAGAAGATTCAATTATTGAAGTTGGAAGAATTCAACAAGTTTGAGGACTAAACATTAGACTCTACATTTTTAAAAAACAAATCTTGGAGCAACAACTCCTTGGTTACCTCCCTTCAGGACATCATAAGGGCTAATACACCCTATTTTGGGTCTAAATGAGGAAAATGGGGCTTTTACAAAGAAGGCTATCATATGACAAAGAGAGCGAAAATTGTGTTCATTGGAGGCATCAAAACCAAACTAGAGCAGTTTCCGGGTCTAATTATAAGTTCTTTGATGCTATTCAAGTCTTTAGTTTCTTTTGTAATTTACACTCCAAATTATGATCTCAATATTATTTAACCTTATAGTTATGTATTGCACCTTTAAGTTCCAGTTGTAATTTTGAATTTAGGATATGATGTACAAGTTATACATGCAATTTCAGTGTAAATGTTTAAAATTTTGTGCTTGACAGCTAACTTTCAATACAAAGTTGTAGTCTTTTAATAATTGCATAGATTGGCGAATTGGCCTAGTTTGATTTGTGTGATATTGATACCAAAGTACCGACTATTTTATAATTACTTCGGGTATAGTGTTAATTAGAGCTAGAGCATAACTTGTGCAGATAAATTATTAAATGTCGCCAATTTGGGTGATTTGTTCTTAATGCTTCACGACTGATCTATATGCATTACAACATATGCATTAAAGTCAGAATAATTAGAGTTAATTCCAGCCTGGTACTGCCTGAGTACACATATTTCTGTGGTCTTTGTAAAGTAGAGTACTTTTGCAGGGATTACGTTAAAAACTCAAATAGACCTTGGCTCAGTCTAAGATTGATTTAATGATGGGAAAATACGAGGTGAGAAACGGGGAATATTCTTTACTATATAAATCCCTAACATTTCCCTATCAATCCAAGAATTTAGTCAAAGTTGACCAGAGTCTATGACTCCCAAGTTGGATCTTTATGAGCTCAAGTTGATGCTTGGCTTCAGTGTACATATCTACATTTATTAGTAACTATTTTACTATTTCAAGATAAAATCCTATAAACCCCTCCTATTACCGTGCATAATGTTAACAACTCGTAAGGAGTTAAAGAAAAATAGTTTCACCAATTTCTCCATGGGGATTGACCCTAATTGCCTTATACTGTGTTTATATTTGGAGGTTGAGATATTTATAAATTATTAAGTTATACAAAGCAAGCAACACGTATCAGCCACGTAATTTAGCTAGTTATTATAAACAATACAACATGGAGTTCTTAGCAATCGCTAACATAACATTCCCTAACAAGGACTTGTGCAAGTCCATCAAGCCTATGTTGTCCTTACCCCTCAGTACTTGAGCCAAACCTACTTTTGCAATTGACCAATAACAAAACAAAGCTCCACAAACAAGGAGCGGAGAGGAACAATTCTCACTCACTACCATCGCAGGACAAGACATCACTTAACAGTTAACACCCATCCCCTGTTTCTGGAACATATGTCAAATTACGTCCACAAGCTTCCGCGAGGAACTTAGATATCAATATCCCAATCCAAAACCTTTGATTGAGATAAAAAGGCAACTGCTAAACACTCATTTATGTTCCTCGTTTCAAACAAGACTCAACCTTATGCAACCGCTAAGAACACTCATTTCAGTTCCTCATCTCACACTAGACTCCGATTATCCCAACAACAACGATACAAGGATATGAATTAGAATCACCATCAACAAATCGCGCATTCCTAGTCTCTTGACAACACTCAAACCCAAACTCTACCTCAAAATCACGCCAGCACCATCCGGTGAAGACCACACACTGTCACCAGAGCAGCAAGTTCCAGTGTCCAGTATTTTCGACATCAGCTTAGAAACTGAAATTCTAGTCCCATTCCAAGGATTTCGAATATAAAGACGTAAACTTTACCAGTAAATTCATCAAGGTTAACGACTGCGATCCATCTTAAACAACCATTGCACCAATTATTCACTAATGCATACAAACACACTCCAAATAGCTTAACCAAGAAGCCAAGCCTTCGAAATCGAAACCAAACACAATTACACATCCAGATGAACAAAACACCGCAATCATAACGAAATAAATACTGAAATATAACATGACATACCCCTTTTTTGGCTTCTTCATAATGCTCCTCCTCAATATGCCGAAACAATCCAATAATGTCATAAGTTTCTATACAAAAAGGGCATATATAATCTACCTCTGCCTCCACATCATAATCTTCCTCCTCCTCATTCTCTTCATAATCATCTACATAATCATCTGCAACATTAAATAAATAATAAAAATCAGAATAATTAAAAGGGAATTATCTATAAAAAAAAATCTCGTAAAACCCAGAAAAATTCAACACTGCCCATCAAACTAAAACCCCCAAAATCACTAAAAAATAATCAAATAATTAATACCCAGATTCAAAGTTTTGATCTTTTTGATAAATAATTAAAGTTTAAGCAAATTAGTAATTAGAGTAATTACCTGAGTAATCGTACTTGGATGAAGGAATGGAGAATCCAAACCTCCAAGTACCATTCTCCATCAAAAATCAGTAATAATTACTTAAGAACTAATCTTGTATTAATCGCTTAAAATTTGGGGTTTTTTTGATAACTTATATATCACGATTTGTTGAGATTAAGAATACGGAGTAATAAGTCAATGAGAAGGGTTTTGGGGGTACTTTTTCGAGCAATAAAGGGTTGGAAAGATTAAAAATTGAAGGAGGATAGAAAGTGCTGAAAATATGAGGGAGGGAGATTTTGAGAAAAAAAAATTGTTGGATTATAAAGTAAGTGACTGTTTGGAGACTTGGAGTTCAAGGATCGTGTTCTATGCGGTGGGACCCTGGCTAATTGGTGTTTTGCACAAACAGTCCTCAACTAAACCACCCCAAAGCCAAGGGTGTGGTGTGTGAATCGGAAGAGGAGAAGATTGTGTTTATACTAGGGGAAGAAGACCTTGTGTAGTTGTGTGTGAGTGCGTATAAATATGTAACCTTTGAAGAGAGAAAAAGGAAATAATTGATCTGAATCGGGATTGGAATCGGAGTCGGTTGGATTTTTGAATTGGAATAGGGGTTGGAATGCTTTGTCTGTGTTATATAGTAACTTTGGAGAGAACTTGAGTATGGGAGACGCAACTCTGCTGTATTCCGAGATAGTTGAGGATTGTAAAATTTCGTGTCGGTTAAAGAAAGTAATAGATAAAAGGTGATTGAGAGTTATGGTATTTTGGCGAGATAGTGGTGATGGGGCCAAGTGAACGGGAAGGAGAAGAGGAGAAGATTGTGTTTATAGCGGGGAAGGAAGGCCTTGTGTGTGAGTGTGTATACATATGTAACCATTGAAGAGAGACTGGGAAAAAAGTTGTAGGAATTCGGATTGGAATCGAAGTTAAATTGTTGGATTTAAAAACATAATGGGGATCAGAAATTCAGAATGCTTTGTATGTGTTATATAGTAACTTTGGAGAGCACTTGAGTATGGTAGACGCTTTGCTATATTACGAGACAGTTGAGGAATGTAAGATTTCGTGTCGGTTAAGGAATGTAATAAGTAACGGGTGATTTAATAGTATGTTATTTTGGCGGGATTGCGCGCCCAACTTGTAGCAAACCAAAAGTTTTACTTTTTACAGAGTGGGTACAACGTAAAAGCTTGTTCTTAATATGGAGCATTTGAATCATAATGACAAACTTATGGGATAAGAAGTCAGTCGTAATGAATAGAAGTCTTTAAGGTTGACAGAGCATCAAATTATATGAATTATACCATTTTCGCTTTGCAATTTTCTGCTTTCAGGTGAAATTGGTGTGAAAAGGTTATTTGGTTCAAAATGGAAGAAAAGCAAAACATGGCTCCTTCCGACTTCCGGTTGTCATCTCTTTTCTATTAACCTACAATTTTCTTTACCCAAGCAAATAATTTGTGACCCATCTCTTCCTTCCCACGCCATTTACTCTATTGTACGTCTGATTTATCTCGAATTCTCCCTTTCTTTTCCACCCCCCTCTCTTTCCCTACATTTTTATGATACAAATAGATCATAAATTTTTATCTCACACATTTCACGAGTCAGTTCCAGCCCATTAACTTGATTAAGAGCACTCTATACTATATCTCTGCTTACAAAATGTAATTGTAAATATTATCAGTCTGATAAACTTTGTCACGCACCTGAAAGGTAACCTTACTAGTCATACACCTTTTTGTTTTAAGGGAACAGATAAAGCGTTGCATTATGAATTTGTTACTACAACATACGGAATGCACTAGCCGCATCAACTGCTTTAGGAGGACCACCATCGAACCAAAATTGAGTACTATGCCCAATAGGCCCTAAATGACCCTCTAAATGCGCAACCTTATTAACTAGTTCTACGAACATGATCAAAACAACACGGCTCAAATCGAGTCGACAAACTTAAGACATTAGACACAACAAGACCAAAATAGTTCGAACTACAATCACTGTATTGGATTTAAGAGCCTCCACCAATTGAAGTCCTAGCCACCTCTGTCGCCTTCCCTTCCGTAATCTCGAGATCCCGCTTTTATTACAGAGGAAATGAATCAAAGTGAGCTCGCTCTATGTTTAATTTTCGGGTTAGATCTACCTAATTAATTTTGGTTGGCTTGACAACAAACCGATCCTAAATTTCTCAAACCAAAACTATTCAACGAAAGCCACCTGAACCGAAGAGTTGATCATATTCACCATCGTCGTCGTCGCACCACCACATCACCACCCCCAAATCCACCGCCAATTCTGTCACCAAAACCTTAATTTCCGCTTCCAAACTCCAATTCCTTCTAAAAAATGGCGACGCGAAATCGAACAGCCGTGTTTAAACGACACAGAGATGCACTTAAAGCCGTCAAAACGCCGGATATTTCGTTGATGGACGCTGGCGGCGGCGGCGGTCCGGTAATCGAGATGACTTCGCTGCTAAATTCTCACCGATCGTCTTCTTCTTACACTCCTCTTAGCACCGATGATCCTTCCACTTCCAGGTTTTCTTTCTTTTTTCCCCCAAATTAATTAGGTTTTCGATAATTTGATTGCAGTTTAATTTGATTAGGGATTTGTCGTAATTTTGGCGTTGATTGTGTTTGATTAGCTAGTGTTGCCAAATGCCGAATCGAATGCTAGGTTGATACAATTTGAGCTTAGATGTTAGCTTGTTAGAGAAGTTTAGATGTTTGTATTGTAATTATGATTGATTTGAGTTAGAATTGCCTCATTGCTGTTCCGTGGCATGGCCGAGTAGGGAGACGGGGAGGCGTGGCCGTGACCTTGACTGATAAGTGTGTGGTGGTGTGTGTGCTTGTGTGATTGCGAAAGGCGGTGTCTTTATTGGCCCCTTGATCGGAAAGGGGAGTAATATGCGCATTGCGAAGAATCAAATGCCGGTAATGCAATTGAACCTCGTGTTGGCGGTTAAGAAACAATCAGCTATTCCAAGCCTACCAGGTTGCTCTCACTACATTTAATGAGTACTCCTAAATTCTGAATTGGCGGTTAATGAGTACCAGTAGGTGTTTTTTTAATCCTCATTGCATTGCCGGGTTTGAGGAAATTGCTATCTAATGGAATCCTGAATTCTGCAATGCCAAATTGCCAAGTCCTCTCCATATTCTATGACCACGTGGAAGAGACTAGTATCCTCCACTCTAACGAGTTAATAGTTCATCCCCGTAATGGTGGAATATCTACTTTGAACATTTTTTTTTTTCTTTTACGGTGATTGACTGCTGCTTGATGCTTCGGGTCTCCATCAATCTTCCTTTTACTGGCCTTAAATGCTGAAGTGGGGATGTACACTTTTTGCCTACTTACTTAAGTGTTACTTGAAGTATGAGAATTTCCCCACGACAAAAAAAATATTTGGAGGCACCTTCAGCTTTTTATCAAGTCGTTTAGTGGGAAGAAATTTGCCCCCAAGAAGCATAAATAATACAAGCTTTTTTTAATGTGTCCTATGGTTACCAGCTTAGGTTTTGAACCTTGTTCACCAGTTTGCATTGAGAAGCGAACTTATCGGCTGAGCAAGCAATCATATTCCTGTTATCTGGCGGAGCTTAGATATGTGAATGATTGTACTGTCCTGAAATTACCTTGTTAAGAAAATCTCTTCTACAACACCTGAACCACACATATTTGAACACATAGGAAAGCGCAGTGTGCCTTTTGCAAATGTGTATTCATTTGAGACCTGACAACTCAGATATGTTTTGAATCATTACTCAGAGATTTCCATCAACATATCAGTAGATTGACCGCAAAAGAAAGTGTCTGCTGCACAGCTTTCTGAACTTAGAGGAAAATTAAGTGATTGTCACCTTGAAGCAGTTATACTTGCCAATCGTGGTACTGCATTGCCAAGGTAAACAGATGGGAGACCTCTCTTGGGAGAAGAGAGATTTATGAAGTTCTGTTTGAATCATAAATTAGAAGTTCTGTTTGAATCATATATTAGATTTATGAATTTCTGTTTGAATGTTTTTATGAAGTTATAGATTCCATTTGAATTGAATGATTAATTAGATAATCTTAATAGCACTTACCTGAAAGTTAAGTTCCTCATACGAGAAGTTATACACTCCGTTTGAATATTTTTTGGAGAAGTTTTGTCTAGGAATTGTGTTATTAAGCAATCATCTCGTCTGTCCCTTAGTAAGTCATTAGCTAGTTATTGCAATGTCACAGTTAGAATACGTATGAATCAATTCGTTAAGCCTAAAGACTGTAGAGTGAGATATTACCCTATACACTTAAATGAAAGATGGGTGCGACACCTTCAATATAAGTGTAGGCTTGTACAATAGACGACTTTTAACATCTTTCTTACTTTGAAGGAGTCATGAACTCTTGAACAGCACAAAACACCATGATCAGCTTCACTATATACCAGCCAGCTCGGGGTTAACTATTATAGCCATTAGTTCTTGGGGCTGTATGTCCTCTAAAGCTCAGCTTCAGTCTCATGTTTGACCACAATCTTGCAAAGCTGAACCATAGTAATCTTTAGTAACACTCCTTTTTCTGCGTCATAGGACAAATGTTCTCTGTAACTATAGTCTCAGAAGTGGAGCCTAAGATATTTTTGTACAAAGCTTTGGGACCTGGAAAATTCAGAAGAGATCCATCGTTGCCAGTCAACACTCACTAGCTGGTGATGTCTGATTCTGACTTTGATCACTGGCTGCAGTGAAGTACCTTGGTGCTTATAATTACCCTAATTGAGCCACTGCTTTCTTGCCTTCTGCTTTGAACGATTTGTTCTCTTCAAACATATAAGTGACTCCTGCGTTTGTTTTTAGCTATATGCTCCCTGTTGGCTGACCACTTTGTTCAAAAGTTGTCAAAGCACAACACTTTACCAATGGAGCCAGCGTTAAAGTATCTTGAAATAAGACTGTGAAGTAGCAGTAGGTCGATACAATTCTTGTAGCATGTTTTTATTCCGGGTCATCGACCACATTACCTTGGTACATGACAAGAGCCTTTAAAGTACTGGAGAAATATTTTTGTTTTTGCTGTTAAAGCACAACACTTCCAAGTTTTGTTAGCTATTTCAGATCTTCAGTATTTCCTGCTGTGAACCTCTTTAAGCCTCTTATTGTTATTAGTTTTTAACTCATGTAAAAACTTCAGGATGCTGACAAAGCAGAACGCCACTACCACCACCAAGTTCTAATATGCCTTGTTGGATCCTAGAGGTCAATATGTATGCATAAACGCCATGGCCTTACCTTGCCGTACAGACCATGTTCCCTTTTCTTTTCATTAACAGTTGTCGGAAAGAAAGAATCAAGTGGCTATAATTCCCTTTTTTGAAGTCATTCAAATTGGAAATTTCTGGAAGTCTACCCTGAGTTAGTTAAGTTCATTTTCGCGGTGATAGTTGGTGCTGTGATGTAACTACTGTAGAAGCATGTCAAATAAGCTTACTCAAATAAGCTGCTACTTCAAGTGTCACGAACATGTAAACTTCTATAAACTTACATGTAAATTTACAAGCTCGTGAAATTAGAGTTTTACTTGGAGCTTGTTTATAAGGGGAAAAATGAAAATAGAAATTGAACCATGCCTTGCAAAGTTAACTTAAAAACATATGATTCTACGCCGTTGTTTCGTAAATTGAATCATGCAATGTATATTCAAATGACTTTCCAGATTTAACGCGTTTGTGATAAAACCTTCTTTTCCACTGCAGCAGGGATGCTGTAACCGTGGGTCTTCCACCGGCATGGGTAGACCTTGCAGAAGAGATAACTTCTAATATACAACGTGCTCGGATCAAAATGGCAGAGCTAATTAAAGCTCATTCAAAGGCTTTAATGGTATCTTTTGGGGACGTTAGGGAAGATCAGCATCAGATCGAAGTTCTTACACAAGAGATAACTGATATACTAAGGAAATCAGAGAAAAGGCTTAAGGAGCTCTCAGCACGTGGCCCTTCAGAGAATTCCAGTGTTCGTAAAAATGTACAGGTGAGTCTGCTGCCATGATAAAGCTGGTTTCACTATTTTTTTTTTTTTTTTTTTTTTTGTCATATGGTCTTAGTTTTCTTGATGGCTTTTATTCCTCTTTGCTTAGGTAGTATGTTATGTGTATACCATATAATCTACATATTGTTTTGCTTTGTAGTAAGTACCATGGCCATCACTTCACGAAACAGTATTGCAAGCATGATGATGACACAAGTGCATACTGTTTTCTGGTTTATGACAGGCCGATAATTTTGTAGATTGTTACATTTCCGACTGGAATCTTTGTGCTGTGTTATTATTTTAAGATGGATTGATTTACTTCTAAATATTTCCGTGACAGCGTTCCCTTGCTACAGATCTTCAGAATCTTTCTGTTGAACTTCGTAAGAAACAGTCGACATACTTAAAACGGCTTAGGCAACAGAAGGAGGTGATTCACTCTTCTTTTTGTACATCTCGTTTTGTTTGCTGGCTGCAAACCTTTGTGAAAATATTTCCATGTTTTTATTGGGCAGGGTACAGACGGTGTCGACTTGGAAATGAACCTAAATGGAAGCATGTCAAGATTTGAGGATGAGTTCAGTGACATGGTCAGCATCTTCAACTTTCTGTGAATCTTGTATCTGTGTGGTCAGCTCTGACAAATATTAGAGTTTCATTCGTAACAATTTAATCTTTGGACATCAATCAGAATAGTTGATATGGATTTTGATCCATTACCTTTGAAGACACCATCTTCCTGTGTACTTTAATCGAAAGCTGATAAGTGATGAGTGGGGGCACAATACTAACTTTAGATGCATCATGCGTACCATTATATTTTTATCTTTATAACTCCATCTGATATACTGTAGCTTTTCTGGTTTAGGAATTTAGTGATCACCAAATCTCCGAGATTAAGAGAACTGAACATATGACTGCAGAGAGGGAAAGAGAGATCAATCAGGTAATGTCTTTCTTTGGTTTTCTTCTGCTAGTGAGCCATATCTCATTCCCAGTAAATGATCGCTATTACGTATATTACCTTTTATTTTTTTGTTTTTTTTTTTGTTTACGAGCAATAACAAGCTGGACTACATTTCAGGTTGTTGAGTCAGTGAACGAGTTAGCTCAGATAATGAAGGACCTTTCTGTTCTAGTAATTGACCAGGTATATGCATTAGCCATATGCCTATATCTTTAGCTTTACAAAATATTACCTGCCCATTTTGGGGACTGAGGTTGCCATTACTCTCACAGGGTACTATTGTTGATCGGATAGACTACAACATCCAGAATGTTGCATCATCAGTTGAGGAGGGCTTTAAACAACTTCAGAAAGTACTTTCTTCCTCCCTTGCTTCCTCTACCTGCTTGGCTTGCCTTAACTATTCGTCTTTATACACCTACACACATCCATTATTACTGTATTTATGCTAAACTAAGATATCGTCTCCTCTGACGTCCGTCTTTGGTAGAGCGCTCTTGATTTTTGCTTGAGGCTCTTTATCCTGCTTATGTTATTATGGTGTTAGTCTGTAACATGTATCCTATTATATCATCTTACAGGCGGAGAGATCACAACGTAATGGCGGTATGGTAAAGTGTGCGACAACTCTCATCATCATGTGCATGGTTATGTTAGTGCTACTCGTCCTCAAGGAGATCTTCTTCTAGCTCACTGCAGTCACTGCGATTTTGCAAAGCGCTGCAACTATTAATCTACCCAGCTAATTGATGTCCAGGCTTTAAGAAGATTAAGATCGTATATGCATACGAATATCGTTACTGTATCAGATGATCTCCCGTGTCCTTTTGTTTGGCTGGTGAGTGGTGACTCGGAGACCTCATTCTTTCTGATGATTTGGGTGAAATTTTATAAGATGAAAAAAGTAATGTAACTTGGCTCACACACTGTACATCTGTGCCATTTGTATTTTTGGAGACTATGCTTTTGATCAGGCGGTTTCATCATAGAATTACTCAAAAGCAAATGAATCGTTCCTTACTTTTTGGCACTGAGAAATTAGGGTTTGTATTCTTGAATTGAATAGATGTTACTTGTGGATGTTCCCTATTTGGAACACTCGATGAGCATTTCAACTACTGCAAGCTTCTTTTTGTTTAAAGAGCTTGGATTCACTTTTAGTTGTGGAAATTTCAGTGCAGTTTGTCCTCATCCCTAGTTCCCTACTCATGACTATAGAGAATTTTTTTTTTTTTTTCCAAAATAGTGCTCGGTAAAAAAAGTGTTACGGAATGGGTGGAAATATAAACATTCAATTAAACGGGGCGTGCGTAGGCAAATTTGGGTTCGAATGTTCGAAATAGAACCGTCATTTCGCATGGCGGTTGTATAGTGTGATTTCTAGTATATGAATGCAAACTAAAACAAAAAACACTGCCATTGGGATTTGGGAATGATGATTCTATAGTCGCGAAACTGCCATCCCCAATGGCGGTTTTATTGTTTTTGGTTACAACCACGAGTTTGAATTATGGATGGTCAAATTAGTTTCGGCCTTTCGGGTAGCCTTAAGTTTGACTTCCGAGTGTCATCACGTTTACACTTTCGGATCTGGTTTCAACCACGAGCTTGAATTGTGAATGGTCAAATTGGTTTCGGGTAGCCTTAAATCTGAGTTCCGAGTGTCATCACGTGTACACTTTTGAATCGAGTCGGGTTTTGCCAGCTCTTGACCAAACTTACGTCCCAGGCTCAAGCAAAACCTCCTCGTCTCTCTCTCTCTCTCTCTCTCTTTCCTCTGGGCTTACTTTGATCAAGTTCTGAGTGAAAATTTGAGCTCAAAATAGTTTAATTAATTCACACTAACACACGTGCTCAATTTATCATAAATTTCGCAATACAAATTCATCTTTCAATCAATTGGAATTCCAATTGCCAGAAATCCCACTTCACAATCAATAGAAATTGGGGGTTTGGAGGAGATCAAACCCTAATTTCACCTTTTCTCAATTCCCAAATTATAATCAATTGACTTTATCAGAAAACAAAAAAAATGGCGGCGATTTACAATCTTTACATAATCAACAAATCCGGAGGTCTCATCTTCTACAATGTACAATCTTTCAAATCTCCCCTCTTTTTTTTTTTTTTTTTTTAATTACCCTAAATTTAATTTCATAAATTAGTACTGCATTTTCACAATTTCATGAATTAGTGGAAGAATTAGTGTTATGATGAATGAATTTGTTGATATAATTTTAATTGTAATTGAAATTTTAATTATGATTGTAATTATAATTAGGATTATGGATCAGCTGGTAGAATGGATACGAATGATACACTGAGATTGGCAAGTTTATGGCACTCTATGCACGCCATTTCGCAGCAGTTGTCGCCCGTTTCCGGGTGCACTGGCATTGAATTACTCGAAGCCGATAACTTTGATCTCCATTGCTTCCAGTCTCTTACTGGTATGATCAGTAACCTTTACTGTTACATGGACTAGAGTCTGAATTTCGTTGTCGGGTTTGTTGCTTCGATTGGTTTTTGTTTCGGTTTATTGGAGTTGTGTATTCGTATTGTTGGGGTTTTTGTTCGAGATTAGCGAGTTCAATTAAGCTGGTAAAATGGTTGTTGGGATTGGAGGGAGAACGAAGAAAGGCCTGTACTTTGGAGCATTTGCCATTTCTTTGATGTTGTGATTGTGTGGAACGAGTTTTAGGGTTTTTTTTAGTTGGAGTACTATCATGGAGATGGTTCGGCGAAGTTTTGTAAAAGTGGATGCGTTTGTTTTAGATGAAGTAGGAACACGTAGGTCATACATGGTGGTTGTAGAAAATTTAAGGCCTGTATTCTTGTTATAACATTTCAGTTGATTATGTCTAGGTCATAGGCATTATGTTGAGACTTGTAGGTGGTTCCTTTTCCTGTCTCATTGATTTATAACTTGTGTCGGAGTGGGGTTGTATGTGGGGAAGGTTTATAATTTGTAGCATTGACTCTGTTAAAATGCGTGCGATAGATCTTTGTTTGATCTGTGATTTGAAACTTAGTGATAGAGTGGAGAGATGTGATTAGTTAATGATGAAAGTAAGGATTCTAATCACTGTACATATTTAAAGTGAATACTGTGATATCCAGCAGTACTTTTGAAAATAAATCATAGCTTGATGAGTAAAGTCTTGGCTCATTTACGTACTGAGTACTGAAACGAGCAGACAATTCCTACACTCTGGGATTTGAATTTCATCTTTGAGACGAGATATCACTCCTTTTTCTTCTTCCTATACGCTGGGATTTGAATTTAATCTTTGAGACTAAGTTGCACTCCAAATATGGGAAACAATATCATATGGAATTTTAGCTCCTTTGGTTGAATCATTCCTACCTGAAAGCGCCCTGTCTGTTTTTCGCCCTATATTTCTCGGATTCCATGTCTTCTTCTTCAATAAAGCTTTGGTTATTTTTATTCTCCCTATAAAATTAAAAAATGATGCAACATGTGAAAGTGGTGTCAATTTGTACCTGCGTGTACAATGAAATCGTTTTTTAGTGCTTTAAAATCCCTCTCTTTTGCATCATGTTAGGAGGCGTATTAGCGGTTGGACAACTCAAGTGAGTTCTTTAGATCACAAGAAATGTATTCCTTCGATTGGGAACTTTCATTTCTAAGTAGTGTACTTAAACCACATTTCAACATTTAACTTGCATCTTGAAATAATATTTGATGCAGGGAATAGTTAACTTGTCTTGGATAGTGAGGATATCCTTGAAACCTTAGAATCTAAAGTGAATTCTCCAACCCTGTAACACATACGTAAATTTGAGGTGAAATATACATGACACCAACACGTATTATTATGTAAAATGCATCCTGCCTCTAAACCTGCAAGCCCTTGACCTTGACATGGATATGTGTTTCATTAGTAGCACCAATACCATCTTTGGAATCAGAGGAAAAATGATTTCATCGCAGTTATAGGTGAAACATCACAGGATCTATCTTGTTGTCTAAGAAGTTTATCTTTGATAGATTTCAGGAGGTAGAGACTGGGAAGTGGTCTATTTGGGTGATAAAACTCACTAGGAGTCGTCTTAACCAGTTGAATATTTATCGAATAATTCTCCATCAATGCCTAAAATCCTGGCTTTTTGCTCGTACATTTCTATGACTTTAAACCTTTTGTTGATGACATCCAAAGTTGTGGTCTTTGACTCGATGATCTTATAAACTGTCTGGAGTATAAAGGCATGGTGTCTTACCTCATAGCAATATTCCTTTCTCATCAGATTTAGTGTTTGATGTATCTTTGTAGGAACAAAGTTTTTTGTTGTCTGTGAGCCTGGGACACAGCATATGGAGAGCTTGTTGAAGCACATGTATGAGCTGTACACCGATTATGTGTTGAAGAACCCGTTCTATGAAATGGAGATGCCTATACGTTGTGAGCTCTTTGACATGAACCTTGGACAAGCAGTCCAGAAAGACCGTGTTGCTCTGCTGGGACGATGATCTACAGGGAATGCTGAAGACGGAGCTATCATCCTCTCTTGTAAATTGCTCCTTCAATTGCACTCTCTTTTTCAAATTGTTTTACCCTTGATTGTCTTTAGTTAACCTCATTGCTTATTACTATGAGAATTATTTGGTCAGGCGCATGTATTGTTTCGATACTGATTACCGAAATTTTATTCCTGGAGAAAAGCTGTAGAATTTAGGCATACATCTATTGTGCTACGCAACCCTGTGACAAGATAAGTTATGGTGTAATGAAATCTCCACCATCGTTGTCCATTTTCACTTTCTAGCATCGTACTTACGATGATTCAGGCAAACTAGTAGTTTCCAAGAGACTCCCTACTCATATTCACACCACAGCAAATTGCATTTTTGGGCTTCGTACTTCTTTTAATAGCCGGGAAATGCCTTGAAAAAACTGAAGCTGTTATTTTTTCGGTTTTTGTTCTGTGTTTGTTGAGTAGCATTGCAGCACGTTAGTCATATTATCAATATTCGTATCCACCTAATGAACCTATAAATGTAGTCATCTTCAACCTTAATATTTATTCTCAGCTCGAGTTTAGAAAAAAATTGGCTCGAGTTGGAGTGATGTCCGGCTACTCGGCTAGTGGAGTTAATTGTCAAAATAGGACCTAAACTTTCAATTGGTTTCGAAATCAAGACCTCTGAAAAAGGACCTAGACTAGTGAACATAGTGAACTAAACTTCATTCATTGATTGTTATTAGGATTTGAATAATATAATCTGCTCTCTACTCAATCTCTTATCACTTAAATTGTATCGGGTTATACAGTTTGACTATATTCATTATGGAATTATAAGATAGTAGTTTTAGAAAAGAATAGTTAGTTTTTTTTGCCATTTTTTTATTGCTAATATTTGTTTTCTTTATCCTCTAAGCTAGAATCTTTATAGATTCATTAACAACCTACTCCCTCCAAACTCTCTCTCCTAAACCTCCACAAATAACATGCATACGTTCTTGCTTATTCTTGAGTTTTTTTTAATCATTTACGTCTAACTAATTAAGTAGCTTCCAATTCAATCATTTCCTAATTAATTTGCACGCCTTAATTAAATGTCGTCGAACAATGCATTGCAAGTTAAGGCGGCTAATCGCGAATGGAAGGTTCTCGTTGTTGATGATGATCGAACTTGTCTCATGAGTTTGGAGAAGATGCTACGAATTTGCAGCTACAAGGGTATGTATTATGTAATGATGTATTTCGTATCTGATTAGTACTATTAGGGATCCACTATACATTTCACATTTTTCGCTATTTTAATTGAAATGATTCTTTATATA
>JBBYHQ010128324.1:0-27438 GCA_038382645.1 Spergularia azorica
CCCTGTCAGTCCCCTTTTGTTTTCTACATGAGCAGAACAAGGTATGATCGAGGCAGGAAACAGACTATTGGGGTCTATCGCGCTTTTGAAAGGTACAAGCACCCTTACTGCCGATGGAAGATGGAGAGTCCTGAAAAGATTGACTCGGTTGTGGTCCTAAAGAAGCCTGATGACCACCGTTGGCATAAGGTATGTTACTTCACCTCTTCTAAATTTGTTCACCTTCAAAAAGTTTCAAAATTCCTAAACCCTTTACTAAATGTCTACCTAGAGTCCTACTAAGCTAAGCTATTCTGTAATTTCATGCTGCAGTCTCCAAGAAGGGATTGTTGTAGAGTCGTACATACACAGAAGCGATCAGTACTATACTTATGGGTAGGTGGTTGTCGCATGGGTGAGGTTAGTGAACTGTAGTTCCTGTGCTTGACATTTCAGTTTTATCTCCATTCATCTCCTGTCCATTTCTGCACCATGGAAATGGCAAGAGGTACAGTGTCCATCCTAAAGGATGTAATGCGGAAAAAGGGGCCGAGAAGATAAAAGAAAGAGATCCCTTCTGCCTACGTACATAACATCAGAAAGTCTCCACAAAGAACTCAACTTGTAACAGAACAAACAGCTTTCAGATGTGAATTTAAAATTTCGAGAACATGATGACATTTGATGAATGTAACACTTACAACCATATACTTCTGTGACTGAAGTATGTATGTCTATCAGTCTATGTTATCTCAAGCAGACCTTATGAAATGTAATTCTTGCATATGAATAGAAGCATCATTGCTACTCAAGGTTCAGAGAATGACATAGCCTAACGATGCAACTGAAGTATGTTTATTACAGTATTATTCGGACGACACAGTAGAAACTGGTAAAGTGTAGCTAAGCAACTTAACTGAAGCAAGAGCCATGTCTTCGATGCTAAGTTGTTATTTACTAAAAGCAATCACAAGATTCCTTGAGATGGTGCTGATCCCCGGATATGCATCATCAGCTTTGTCAGATATTGTGATAGAGCCAGACTGAGGAGTTCGGTGAAGTAGCCACTGCCAGGATAGCTAGGCGCTCCAGACTTGTGTGAGTGCCATTCAGAGAAACAGACATGTTGTCAGTCATACGAGCATTCATCAACCTTCCATCCTTGACCACCAAATTCACTGCATTGACATAGCAGCATATTTATCAAATGTTGCAGGAATCAGAATATGGATGAGCGACAAATAAACAGAAGTTCCATCAAAAGACTCAGCCATCCAAACACATCCTGACCCAATACCAGTACTATGATTCTGCACTTCTGAAATTGCAGGATACAACTGGTTTTCAGTGAATCTAATCGGCATAAAGAACGTCTAAAACAAGCATTTCAACAATTACATATCTCGTTACGTTTAGAGGTAGCCGTTTTCTCCAACTCGTCTTATTAAAAGAACTTGTGTAATCTTAGATAGCCACCGTCTCCCTTTCCGTGATTAAACTATACTGACCAATTAACTAAGAACAACCTAGATGCAACTGAAACGATAAACAAAGGAAAAACTAAATCCTAAGCAGAAAAAGTAACAGAAACTGGAACAAGAACAGGAGTACTAAAACAGAGAGCAGCTTATATGAAAAGTTGGAACAAGCAGACAGAGATTATGAGCAGAAAAATAAAGAATGTAGCATTGCACAGTGGACAGAAAACAAGAATCGTGCAAAAGAAACTGATGATAAGAAAAATGATTGAGGTTACGCCTGAAGAAGAAAACCACCAAAGCAGGGGAAGCAGAGGCGATGAGAATGAGAACAGGAATAGCATTGAGGCCATAAAAATTACTCGTAACACGAAAACGTCAAAATTCAAGCTTTAATAAAGGCACGAATCAGTGATTCGGTTCTGATTCGGAACAAGAACGTAAACTGATACATGGATTGAGAAGTGAAAAGCTAAAGAAAGAGACTATGAGAACATCCAGCAAAAACAAGATTAATTAAGATGCAATTGAAACAAAATAACAACAGAATACACAAATCCTGATTCCTGAGCAGCTAAAATAACAGAAACTAGAACAAGAACAGTGTCACAAAGGCAGAGAATAGCCAAATTCGTATGAAATTAAAAGTAACAGATTAAGAACAAAGAAAATGAATAATTCAGATTAAAAGTTGAAAGAAATGATGAATTAAGTTGTAAAAAAACAGAAACAGAAAGAGGAGAAAGGAGAGAGTATTAAACCTGGAGAAGAGAACCACCAAATCAAGAAGAAGCAGAGGAGGACGAGGACAGGAATACCACGGAGGAACTTTCTGTTGAGCTGCAAGGGGCGGCGAAGAGAGGTGGGACGGTGGTGGCTTGCGGCAGAAGCGTTGGAAAACAGAGAGGGAGCGAAAGTGGGATGAGTCCTTCTTCTTGGTGGGCTGGTGGGAGGCTGTTGACGTGGGGGAGACTCTGGTGGCATATCAATGCGGTGCTCCATGATCATGCCGGGATTCTGATCGACGAAGACGTAATCATCCTGATCCTGATCCTGATCCATTGAAGTTCCTGGTTTCTGCTGCATCTTCCTTTCCATGGCTTTCTTTCTTTTTTCTTTGTTGTTGTTATTAATGGAGGTTAAGTTTTGAGGGAAGAATTATACAGAATAAAACAGGAGAGGTGGTGTTTATATAGTATAGTTGAAGAGAGAGAAACGAGTCAGAGTTAGTTAAGAGTCGGTTTCTGTTGTGTTTGTTTCTTAACTAACTTTTTGGCGGGAACTTTTTATTCTTCCCTTTTCCTTCTTTTTCCGCTCTTTTATTTCGTTTCTAAAATTTCTGAATCATCTATGACTCATAGACTAATTATAGAAACAAAGCAAAGCTGCCAATGAGTAAAACACATGAGTGGCCTCACCAAAAAATAAAAAAATAAAAAAATTGAGCCGTTTCGGTCCAGAGGTTCTGATCTGTCATTTGGGTCGTTAACGCATACGGTATACTGTTGCACCACTGAGACTACACCAAAAGCTCAAAATCATACTCCCCAATCACAAGCACAAATAAGGGAATTAGTAGGCGAGACAAGTTGAATGTTGAAAGTGGCTTATTATTATTTCATGGTGAATTTTCCCTCTACATCAATTTCGACCTACAAGGCTACAGCATTGGCATATTACATACAACAACAAAAAAGAAAAAACCACACCTCACATGTACACGGAGACACAGGAAGAAGTGAGGTGGAGAGACTCCTACTATCCTGTTAATATAGCCAAAGGCGCACCTGTTATCGGCAAGATACAAAATTTGATAACAGACCACCTCATGTATGAACAGTATCAAAGAATTTTTGGGAGGTTTTTGCTGAATACTCTGTTCAATCTTCTGGTTCATTCTCACTTTGGCTGCCTGCAGAGTCTGGCTTTATACTGTACTCCTTTTTAGTTGCGGAAGAAGATGGGTTTCTTCGGTGATGGCCACTATGCACTTGAGGATCATACATCTGAGATGCAAGGTAATTTAAAGCAGTGACGACATCAGCTATAAGCGGCCGCAAACCAGGTTGCTCTTGGACGCACATTGCAGCTATTGCAAGAGCCTGATACAAACCTCTCGTGGGATATTGGCCTCGAAGTAATGGATCAACCATTTGACAAAATTTCTTCCTGTCTTTGAACAACGGTCGGGCCTGACAGAAATGTAGGATATGTTAGACTAAATGGCGTACTATGTTAGAAGTAGGACATTCCAGCAAAACTCAACTTAGATAATCCTGTTTACTCCAACCAGTGTGCAGGGGATCGGTGGCTTTTAACGATATCAGGCTTACCACCTCAGGCATAAATAAGCTCAACATCTCCCCAAAATGAATATGGACAAATGTTTACATTTCTTGCCTGACATGGCCCTAGAACTGTGGTACATGTACATCCTAGCTTCTTGAAGCATAAGATACAGAATATTATGCACAAACATTGAACATACAACGTTGCCAGGCAAATCAGTAATATGAATCCCAGAGTCTCTGTAATACTGACAACCCTCTTAGTAGGATTTGCATGCTTTGTGCACTACATGGAGGATAAGTGGAAAACTAAGGGGGGCAAAACACACTCATAAGGTTTTAGGCTGACAGTGAAGCCAGGGCACCCAACTTATATCAGTTGAGTTAGGAGTTTGATGTATTGCTTAGAACACGGAGTCTGGGAAAGGGGGTAACGGATTGAACCCTCAAGAACCCTATCGAGCGAATTCCACAGTACAGTAGAGGTCTTAACAAACATGTGCAATTTCAAATCATTCGCACATGATCCTACACAGAGAACAGAACACCAAAAGCGATGACACCAAGGAATGACCATGAAAAGATTAAACCAAGGATCACCCAGTGTAACTTCTCTACCATAAAAAGGTGATCAAAGTCCTTGGTAGTTAAATTCTCTCATACCCATTGCAAAGCCCACAACATCTCAGTCTGTAGTCTATTAATAGGGATAGAAGATCAGGCGATCATGACATGCAGATCAATTTTCAAGGACTATAAAATGTTTTGAACCCCTCTCACCTGGCACATGAACCCAATTAAACACATCAAATCAGTTTCAAGACTTGTTAGCTGTGGAATTATGACCAGACTAAATGCTATCATCCACCATCAATCCATAATGGCTAACCCAAACCCTCCAATAGAGGTTCTACACTTCCACATTCACAACAACCAACATTATATGAAATGGCAGCTGCAGGCCACGAAAGAACAATCAGAAGAAGAATGCACCATTCAACTTACCCAGGCAACCAAATTCTGTTCCCGGGAATCCTTTGTGTTATCAATTGCTTTTCTTCCTGTAATGATCTCTAGTAGAACAACACCAAAACTGTAAATATCCGATTTGAAGGTAAGTTGGCCGGTCATTGCATAGTCTGGTGCACAATAGCCATATGTGCCCATCACCCTAGTAGAGACATGAGTCTTGTCACCAACAGGACCCACTTTAGCTAGCCCAAAATCGGAGAGTTTAGACTCATAGTCTTCACCAAGCAAGATGTTGGAGCATTTCAAATCACGATATATTACAGGAGGCTTCATCTTGTCATGCAGGTACTCGAGTCCCCTAGCTGCCCCCGCAGCTATCTTCATCCTTGTGTTCCAGTCAAGAGCTCTCTGTCTTGGACGGAGGTCTGTAAAAGATCAGATCACATCAGGCACAGAAATTGCATCATATAGAATTACATAGTGATCGGCACACTTACGTACCATGAAGATGGGCTTCCAATGACCCTAGAGGCATGTACTCATAAACTAACAGCCTCTGATGACCCTCAGCACAATATCCAATTAATTTGACAAGGTTAGGATGATCTGCTAGACTGAGTGTCAATACTTCGACAACAAACTCCCTAATGCCTTGTAAGCCATTAAGATCGAGTTGCTTAATGGCAACAATCTGCAATCGAAAGAAGATAGTTACAAAGATATGTTCCGTAATCAAAATGTCAAAGGTAGTCAGAAATGATGTCCAAGTGGATAATGTATACATGAAAAGTAGCAGAATGACCTCGGCAGTATCAGTCAATTGGCCTTTATAGACTTTGCCAAAGCCGCCCTCGCCGATGAAGGAATCTGATCGGAAGTTATCAGTGGCGTCCACCAACTCCTGGTAGGTAAACGTCCGGGCTTTGGAGCTACTGGGGTTAGCATCCACAGTAACATCCCTGACATCGGGATTCGGAATGGCCTCCCCGTTGCCTTCCGTTTTGACATTCGATTGTTGTTTGGCAGCTGATGCATCTGCAGGAAAAAAAAAAGTGGATGTGTAAAGATGATTAGAGGGGCCAAAGACATGCCCACTATCCCACAGCAGACAAAAATAGGAATAGCTTTCAAGCTCCAACATTCATTCAAAGGTCAAAGCAAATGAAGAGTAAAGTTAGAGGCGTGTGAGACTAGCATGATTATTTACACAAGCATGCATATTTCATTTTCAGTAAACAAGATTGAATTTCATTTTTTAACAAGATGCTCAAATTCTTATTTGATTAATTAGTTGGTGTGAAAATGTAATTAAAGAATCCCAGAAATGCAAGCAATTGAGCTCCTGTCCGTCCAAGTTATGAAATTAATCCCCACCGACAGATATCAAATTAATCAAAGCTGAAACAGTCACCCTCCATTTTCACAATTCAAAGCAATGCATGCCCAGAAGACACAACTCCAAATTTCTAGGAAAAAAAAAAAAAAACAGTAATAAAAGAGGTACCTGCAGAAGAAGGAAGAGTGTGATGATCCTGAGCTTTATATTTACTGCTGTAATTATTCTTATTATTATTATTATTATTATTATTATTATTATTATTATTATTATTATGAGGTTGATGACGGTGAGTATTAACAGTATTAGTATTATTAGGGTGATTGTTGTTATCGGAAGATTTCTTCTTCTTGTCAGAATTACCCGAACACCCAAACAAACATCCCATCTTCTTCTGATGACTTCAGATGATGATGATGATTTCTGTCTCTCTGTCTGTCTGTCGGAAAGAAGGAGATGACAGACAGATGAATGAAGATGAAAAAAAGGGATTAATTAACTCTTAATTAGAAGGAAAGAAAGAAAGAGAGAAAGCAATAAAAACCCAGCCGAGCCCAGGCACAGTGTCCCTCTTTAAAATATCGGAAATTCAACCATTTTTCTCTCTCCTTGCCTTTTCTGTTTCTCCTTTGCTTTATTATTTTTTTTGTATATTTTTTTGTTTATTATTCTGTTTTTCCGTGTAAGGAAGAGAGATAGAGAGAAATGGGTAATTGGGTACAGTAGACAAATGAGATACGGAGTACTACTACTACTATTACGAGTATTAGCCATGAATATGATTTTTAAATTTCAAATAATGGTCTCTCCATCTTTTTCTTCACCCTCACCTCCTTTTCCGCCTTTCTTTCTCAATGCTTGTTTAACAACACAACTAGTGTTTTGCATCACATTTTCACCTAATCTTTTTTTTTCCTACAATGCTCTTTTCCTGCTCTACTCATTCTCCCTACAATTTCACCCTTTTTTTTGGTATATAAGATAGACTAACAACCCCGATCAAACTGACTTGTTAACCACTCGACTGGCCAACCTTAATCATCGAATTCATTCACCATTTTGTAATAGCATAAGAAAAGTATGTTCCGCCACGTAGTAATAATAGTATAATTTGCTATTATGGTAATTAATTTGTCAAATGTAAAGTTGCAAAATAAAATGACAGAATTGAAACTAATATGTACTTGGAAACAATCTAGTCATAATTTCAACAAGGAATAATAATCCCTTGTGAGTAAATTGTGTTGATTTTGCCACATAAACAATGTTTTAAATTATGTTATGATATTCACCAAAATTTGTGTTGACCAGTGAAATCAATGACAATGCATTTGGAAAAAAAAAAATTAAAAATAAAGATTTTGAGTTGAAAAAGGTAAACAACTTCATGTTTGAAGGAAGCAAAAATACAATGTGTGCTTAGGGTAGACAAAGTTATGATGAGTTACTTCATATGAAATAGAATAAAGCGTGATGAGTTAATTAGACGAGCTCAAATCTTTTGAGGAGCATGTAGAAGTGAACTAAGGAGGGTGTTACCAACACGAGTGTGTTATTAGCACAAATCTAATGATTTTGCTAGTTAGCGACTCATTCGTTTCCGAGTGAATGTTACCTCAATATTCCAATAACAATCTTTTCTAGTATCAAGGCTACCGGAACTAGGGGTGAGCATCGGTCCGGGACCGGACCGGACTGAATCGAGGACCGAGGCTCGAAAAAAAGTGGACCGAGGACCGGACCGAATGACCCTCGGTCCGGTCCGGTCCCTTGGACGGAGTGGACCAAGGAGAATTTTCCCACAAAAGTTGGACCGAGGACCGGACCGAGTTAAGCTCGGTCCGGTTCTTGGTCCGGACCGAGTTTCTGCTCTCCCCTAGGCCCTAACCGGAACATGTCCATTTCCAGTATCTATGACAAAGTTTCATCAAATGGTGTAATCATATTTGTTATTATTGTACACATATCATAAAGATCCTGGTCTCAAAGCAGAGAAGATCTTCTGTCATTTTGTCTCTCTACATGTACAACACCAATCAAAAGTTTGGGAACTCATATTCAGAGCATAAAAATAAATTAGTGCACTGTAAATTTCTAATTGATGTGGTACATGAAGTGAAATACGAAATGGGATAGAAGATCAACTCAAAGATCAAAGAGACGAAATTGAAAATTTAATGTGAAACTTACATGTACATACATTATCACTCATCATATTAAGTTTCTAATTTGAAATGAAACTCACTCATATTTAAACCTTTATTAATATTCAAAAACTGTACTCTCAACATTTTAGCTTGCATACCTCTCACAAATTCAATTTAAGCTTGACAAAATGTAAAACATTGGATAAATGGAAAACAAAAGGGAGTACACCTCAATAATACAAATGAGACCAAATAGAGCTACATTATTCATGGAAAACTTGATTTGGTAGGTGGTAATTAATTAGTTGACCACTTTGACCACACGGTTTGTGTTAGCAGCTTGTTTGCGACTGCCACGTACAACTACAAGGCTTTGGATGGGAGTTTAAAGAGTTTATTATTAGTTGCGTTTTCGGCAAACACCCTCCACGCGTTAAGGTTTGGTAATTAAGGTTAGTTATTAGAGCTGTTTCCAAACATTCCCTTAATTAATCCCCATTTACTCACAAGTCACATACAACTAATAAACGCGATTCTTCTACGAAAATTCCCACAGGCTCAAACGGAAAGCTTATTCATTATTTTATTAATTTAATTGGTGGTGACATTGACGTGTGGTCATTAGTTTTAGTCTGCTAGTAAAAAAAGATTACGACTTATCTTATTAGTCTACCTTAGCTTAGTGGTTAACTAATCACCAAATTGTAAGCTACGGATCAGATTATGTAAATGTTGTCTTTAACTTTATAAAAAGGACGGCTTCCGACCACCTCATTCTTTCAGCCAAGTGTCGTAGCCCCTTACCAATTGTATTGCTGCTGGCATCACCATCTTGCACGCGCCGATTCTCCCCCAATCAATTCTGTTATAAAATTTGTAGTTTATACTTATATCCCACGCGCGTATATGGGCTTTTTGTATAACACATTTACCAAGTGATTAGCGTAATTTTGATGAGAAATGGTAGTTAGGTACATACTACATACTTACATAGTCTACATAATCATGAGAAGCATACATTGATCAAGAAACAATATATTTTAATTTCAAGATCACTGTGTACCCAAACGGATTCTTTGTCCCAATTTTGTTTTATATTATATCCACTCTATTCGTTAGAGTTTAGAAATCTACCTATAAAGTAACAAAAAGAAATTATTAAGTTTGAAATGGGATATGCAAGTTTCTTATTAATTAGCGTAATACATGAGTTAGACACAAAATAGGTCACGGAATCCTTTTCAAGGTACCGTATATTTGAAGCGGCAAAGTTTGACAAGGCATCCGGGCAGTCCAACATATGGACTGCTTAGATGGAGATACATACAACATTGTGGTTGACCCTAAACAATAACAAACACATACAGCATTCATTTCATTTTCATCAAATGTCAACTTCTAGGATAAGATAAAATTAAATATAAGTTTGGTCGGTTGCTTCTGACTGAGATTTCTAAACGGCCGTTTCTTAGGTGTTATTTCCGAATAGCCTCTGCATATACAGAGCGTATTTGTATTCGGATCCTGGGCGTATCATTATTCCGTAAACATTAGCTGCTTATCTGTAGCTAATAAAAAAGTATATATAAACGGCAAATAATAACGCGTGTTTATGAACTAGGAGCAATGCTTTCTTAATTGGCAAATATTTTAGTTAGTGATGCGACTCTATGCGTGTCATATTATATAAGAGGATCATTGATCCCTAGTGCTGAACCACTAACCTTAATTAACAAATATTACATACATTGGTACAATCCACATCGATCAGATCATCAGATCAGGAAAGAGATAGCATTTAGAATGATAGGTCATCCAGATTCATATTGCATTGTATATGAATACCAGTATGCCTTTGTCATATCCGTTTCAATATTCACTCATGTATACTTGCATCTTTGGCTTTGAACGGCATCAGCATCACACTTGTCACTTTGACCAATTAATGGCATATTAGCAGGCAATCGAAATTAGAAATTGAAAACGACACTAGATGTCGTAGACGAGCCCTATGTTTTCTCTTTTTTTCGTGCTCTCACAGACATATTATGTACATGTAGTGGTCGTTTGTTATTTCTTTGTGTTCATATGAAGCAAAACACTAGATACAAACAAATTGACATTATTTTTCTTTCTTTTTGGTAATAAAGTTTAACGTTGTTTGAAATTGAAAAATGAGTAACTCTACCATACATAGTTATACTAAGTGAGAGACAATGAGAGCGTCATAGCGACTATAACACGTTAGTGTGAGTTCTTTCGAACTCTTTTAGACTCAATATACTTACAATATATTGTTTCAAAGAAGTCTGAGATTGTTGTAACTTGTAAGACTTGCAGACCAATGTAATGTTAGTAATAATCTCCCTTATCATAAATGGAACAATGTAGTCGTAGAATTTTGTAAAATAAAGCACTTGATAATAGATGTTGCAAGTTGCAACCCATCTACTTTAGGTGGGTAGTAAGTACGGAGTATGCAATTTTGTTCTCGAAAAATCTTAAATATTGCAAAATTTCAATTTTAAAGTGAAGTATGACAAAAAATTAAAAAGATACTCGTAGGATGATTTCATAAGTGGAGGGAATCCAAAATTATACATTTCCACATTTCCACGTGAAAGAATATAAAAATTGGAGAAAAAGGATTATAGTCTTATAGGGAGTGATGGCAAGACAGAGGGGCGAGAAGAAACTCAAGAAAGGTGGGAGAGAGGAGAGAGAATGGCGGCAGCGGGAATGAAGTTTGTTGGTGGCCTCAGTTCCTTTAAACAATATGGCGTCGGCCGGAATTGGAACTGGAATTGTGTCCGCGCATACTCGGCAGTTATGTCTCCGCCGTCTAAGGCCGTGGTTTACGATCAGCACGGCGCTCCTGATCAAGTCACTAGGTCTCTCTTTTTAATTAATTAATCCTCTTTTTTTTTTTAATTAGTATTTTGATTTGATTAATTTGATTATGATCAAAGTAGTAATTGATTGTGAGCGCAGAATGGTGGAGTTGCCGCCGGTGGAAGTGAAAGAGAATGATGTTTGCGTCAAAATGCTCGCCGCTCCGATCAACCCTTCCGACATCAATCGTATCGAAGGTCTCTCTCACTCTCTCTTTTACTTGTTTTATCCTAAAAGAAACTTATTCAAGAAGATACTCCACTGTGTCAGTATGGCTGAATTGGCTGATTGATTGATTGATTAGAGTAAATATATATATATATATATATATATATATATATATATATATATGTAGGGGTTTATCCTGTGAGGCCGGATCCACCGGCAGTAGGAGGTTATGAAGGTGTTGGGGAAGTCTACGCCGTCGGAAGCGCTGTCAAAGGCCTGTCTCCTGGTGACAGGGTCATCCCTTTTCCTCCCTCTTTTGGTACTCCCCTTCTTTTCACTTTATTACACCATTTCCTGTTTTAGATTAAGTCTACATATGGTCGCTGAATGAACAACTTAGTGTCCTTTATCCTACTGATCTAGTATTATCGCGGATTAGTCCTCATTTGCGTTTTCTTTATCCTTTTGTATCTATCCTTAGATAATTTGTCTGAGCTGGATTAGTTTCTTTACTACACAGGAACATGGCAAACGTACATTGTGAAAGACCACAGCGTTTGGCACAAGATTAACAAACACATTCCTATCGAGTACTCTGCTACCGTTACTGTTAATCCTTTGACTGCCTTTGCAATGCTTCGAGACTTTGTCCAACTCAATCCAGGTTTTTGCCTTACTTTAGGCTCTTTGCAATTTCAACACAAGCCAGACTGTTTCACTTGGATTGCACTAAAAGTGTAGATTGGTGATTGTATCTGCAATCTACATGCCTTAGTATCTGACTTTAAATGCGTTCCTTTGCTTCATCGGCCTGGATGGTAATAGGTGATGCCATTGTGCAAAATGGGGCAACGAGCATGGTGGGCCAGTGCATCATTCAGCTTGCACTAATTCAAGGTCTCCATAGCATCAATATTATTAGGGACAGGTGCTACTTTGAATCTTCAATTCAAGGTGTTTTTATTCAAATGTGACATATAATAACAAATCTTCAAAGTTAAGTTCTGCCGTAGTGGTTTAAAATGCTTTAACACATAGCAATTTCTCTCTGATTCAGGCCTGGGGTAGATGAAGTAAAAGAAAATCTTAAGAAACTTGGGGCCGATCATGTATTTACTGAAAGCCAACTAGAAGTGAAGAATGTCAAGGAATTGCTGGTATTACTTATACATTTACAGCCACTGTATCTGTAGTCATTATAGCCTCTTAAGTGCTCCGCTAGAAGTTCTTTTACATTCCCGGCTAATTGTTAAATATTTTTATTTTCGTTTTGGTTATATGGTTCCTTAGGGGGGTTTGCCAGAACCAGCATTGGGATTTAACTGTGTTGGTGGAAATGCTGCCTCTCTAGTTCTCAAGTTTTTGAGGTAGCTATACCGAACTTCTTGTTTGTACCATTATGTCATTTTACATACCATGGGGGTTCTTGATTGGGTGTTTGGGGGGGGGGGCGAGGGTTGGAGTTAACTCTCATGATGATATGTTTATATTTGTTTATTGCAGAAGCGGAGGGACTATGGTCACATATGGTGGAATGGCTAAGAAGCCTATCACTGTGTCTACTTCGTCCTTTATCTTCAAGGTAATTTACTATACTCCTCATTCATTCATGTCGGTAGTTGGGTATCCCATCTGAGGCAGGGTGGCATCATGAAAGTGTTATGCTGTTACCCAGCCTTCTAAAGGTTTGTTCCTTTATTTGTCATTTACATTACCACCTGTCCACCTGTTGATTTGGTTTCATAAACATAGAGAAAAGGTTCAACTTTGTGCCACACTTTTTGATACTATCCTCCTTATAGTCGTTCCAGTTTTTAAAATACTTTTCTTCACCATCCTTAAAAGAGGCTCCGGACCAAATGTCCAACAAGAGTACTCCAAGGCTATTCATGGTAAAATTTTGAAAACATTTGGCTACTTTAAATAATGTGGTTAAATTTTGCCGAAAATGAAGTATATAATTATAATCCACGTTTTTGGGATATCCATGATCTTTGGCCCAAAATGGCACCGGGACAATGACAAATCAATTCTATTGGAAGCCCCTAGGGGTTATATTATGGGTTGTAGGTAAGTATTAGAGCCAAAAGCTAGGTTGCCAAATCCGGCAAAACCGCTTGCTAGCCTGAGCGGGTGACGTGCGTCAAAAAGGCTTAGAGAACTCCCTCAACATAGGAACCAACCCTCATATACAACATGGGTACTCTAAGGCTGTCCATATTAAAGCTTCGTCATCATTTCACGACTTTTACAATTTGACCAAAAATCGTAGTATATAATTATAACGGAAAATCTACATTTTTAGGCCAAAAATGGTCCCGAAACAAAAACGGCTAAAACTTTTGTGAAAGCCCTTGGAGGTCATATCATGAGTTTTTCTTAACAATACACTAAAATCCAAAAACCTATGGTAAATTCCAAAATCGGTAAAAACCACACGCTGCCCTAAACCGGGTGCCGTCTGCCAAAATGCCTCGAAAGACATCCCTAATAGAAGCACCAGACCTCATATCCAACAAGGATACTCCAAGGCTGTTCATGGTGAAATTTTGAGAACACTTGGCTATTTCAAAAAATTTGCTCAAAATTTGTTGAAATTGAAGTATATAATCCATGTTTTTGAGGCCCAAAATGGCACGAGAATAATAACGGGTCAAAATTTGTTGGAATCCCCTAGGGGTCATATTATAGGTTATAGAAAAATATTAGAGCCAAAATCCCATGTTAGGTTGCCAAAAGCGGCAAATCCAAACACTAGCCTCATCGGGTGACATGTGCCGAATATGCTTAAAGAACTCCCTTAACAAAGGAACTAGCTCTCATATACAACCAGGGTATTCTAAGGCTGTCCACAGTAAAGTTATGTTACCGTTTCGCGACTTTTAAAAATTTGGCCAAAAATGATAAAAATTGAAGTATATAAGGCACGGTTTTTGGCCTAAAATGGCTCCGGAACAAAAATGGGTCAAACTTTTGGTAAAGCCCCTAGAGGTCATATTATGAGTTTGGAAAAAAATGCTAATGTTGAAATCCCATTTTAAATCCCAAAATCCGCAAAAAACACCACACTACCTTAACCGGGGGACGCGTGCCCAAATGCCTTAAAAAACATCCAAAACAGAGGCACCGGACCTCATATACAACAAGAATTTTCCATGGCTGTCCATGGTAAATATTGAGAACATCTGGCTTTTTAAAATATGATCAAAATTTGCCGAATTTGAAGTATATAATCCATAGTTGTTGGCCCGCCAAAATTGCACTGGAACAATAACAGATCAAATTTTATTCGAAGCCCCTATATTCACCAAATTATTAGAGCCAAAAAAATCTATAGTAGTTTGCCAAAATTGATAAAAAGCGCACGTTAGCAGGTGACGTGTGTCGAAAAGGCTTAAAGAAACCCCTTAACAAAGAAACCAACCCTCGAATAAAACATGGGTACTCTAAGGGTGTCCATAATAAAGTTTCGTAAACACTTCGCAACTTTTAAAATATCGATCAAAATCGACTAAAATCGAAGCCTTTTTGACACACGTCACCTACTGAGGCTAATGTGCGGTTTTATCGACTTTGGTAATCTTCTATAGGTTTTTGGCTCTAATATTTTGCTGAAGATCCATAGGGGTTTCCATTAAAATTTGATCCATTGTTGTTCCGGTGCAATTTTGAGAACATTTAGCTATTTTCAACGAACTCGTCAATGTTGGCCAAAACCGAAGAATACAATCCACGGTTTATGACTGGTGACACAAAAGTAAATGTAATACAGTATTAAGTAAATTATATAATATTGAGTAAATTATGACTTATGGCGGAAAATTAGTATTAGTTTTATACAAAATGGCTGGTGGCTGAAAAAGCTGAAATAATATTAAGTAAATCATGATAATTGAGCCGTAACTAATATACATACATAGCGCGGGTGTGAGTCGGGCACCCAAACTAGTAATGATGTATTCTCATATCTGTCGGAGAGAAAAAAGAAGTCACGGTCGTTTAGATTTCCTAGTTCGTTTCAGTAACAAATTACGTGAAGTGTTTATTCAAACAAGCCTTGCTCGTACATGGAATGGATGGGTAGGCCAGGGGACTGCGGAAGCCTCAATAGAGGCATTGTTCTTTGTATGTAATGACCTGTGTCATTTGCCAGTGATTTTTGTGTGTAATGTTTCTAGGACCTTTCGTTGAGGGGCTTCTGGCTCCAGAAATTGATGAGTACAGATGGAGCAAGCGAATGCAGAAATATGATTGATGAGCTCTTAGATCTCATGCGTGATGGGAAGATAAAATACGAGTAAGTTCTCTTTTGCAGAATGAAATGCTTGTGTGATACGTGATGCTATACCTGGCTGCTGTGAATTACTTGGAAATGATGAAAATGCATCTACTAATCACACATCTTCCACACTGTCTGAATCAGATGGAAACCACAAATTAACTTCTCAATATGAAAACTGTGATGAAATGAGTGTTACTTCGTTTTACTCTATCTTATTATGTTCTCCCCTTTTGCTGTTATTAACTGTTTTTGCTGGGTATCTTTTGTAATTCATCAAAGCCGGTCCAAGTATGTATAACTTATTCTTTCATGTGTTTTTAGACACTTTGGAAAAAGTAACAGAAATGGCCAAAATTGAGCAAAACCGAAAGGTATAATGCACGTTTTTTGGCCAAGAATGGCACTAGAGCAAAACTGACTAAATTTTGTGTAGTAGTAGCTCATAGGGGTCATATTATGAGTTATGGGAAAGTATTAGGGCTTAAGACCTATGTTATACTCTCTAAAGCAGCAAAAAACACACGATTTGCTCGACGTGACACGAAACCAAAAAGTGCTTAAAACACCAATAAATGAAAGAAACCGGCGATTACATTCACCAAAGCCGGTCCAAGTATGTATAACATAATGTTTCATGTGTTTTTAGACACTTTGGAAAAAGTAACCGAAATGGCCAAAATTGAGATAATCGAAGGCTATACTCCACGTTTTTGGGCCAAAAATGGCACTCGAGCAAAAACGGCTAATTTTGTTGTTGTAGTGCATGAGTCATATTATGAGTGATAGAAAAGTATTAGGGCTTAAGTCCTATGTTATGCTCTCCAAAGCAAACAAAAAACACATGATTTGCTCGACGTGACACAAGACCTTAAGGTGCTTAAAACACCAAGAAACCGCCTCTTACATTCATCAAAGCCGGTCCTAAGATGTATAAGTTAATGTTTCGTGGGTTTTAGGATACACGTTTTTCGGCCAAAAATGGCACAGGAGCAAAAAAGACTAATTTTTTTTTCTAGTAATGCATATGAGTCATATTATGAGTGATGGAAAAGTATTAGGGCTTAAAACCTATGTTATGCTCTCCAAAGTAGCAAAAAACACACGATTTGCTCTGACGTGACACGAGACCTAAAGGTGCTTAAAACACCAGTAAACGAAAGAAACCTCCTCTTATATTCATCAAAGCCGGTCCTAATATGTATGAGTTAATGTTTCATGGGTTTTAAGTCACTTTGGAAAATGTGACCGAAATGGCCAAAATTGAGCAAACCGAAGGCTATATTGCACGTTTTTTTGTCCAAAAATGGCACTGGAACAAAAATGACTTAATTTTTTTATAGTAGCTCATAGGGGTCATATTATGAGTTAGGGAAAATTATTAGGGTTTAAGATCTATGCTATGCTCTCCTAATCATCGAAAAATACACGATTTGCTCGACGTGACACGATACCAAAAAGTGTTTAAAACACCAATAAATGAAAGCAACCAGCGCTTACATTCACCAAAGCTAGTCCAAGTATGTATAACTCAATGTTTCATGTGTTTTTAGACACTTTGGAAAAAGTAACCGAAATGGCCAAAATTGAGCAAAATCGAAGGCTATAATGTACGTTTTTTGGCCAAAAATGGCACTTGAACAAAAATGGCTACTTTTTTTTGTTTTAGTGCATATGGGTCATATTATAAGTGATAGAAAAGTAATAGGGCTTAAGACCTATGTTATGCTCTTCAATTCAGCGAAATACAAACGATTTGCTCAACGTGACACGAGACTTAAAGGTGCTCAAAACACCATTAAATGAAATAAACCGCCTCTTACATTCATCAAAGCCTGTCATAATATGTATAAGTTAATGTTTCATGGGTTTTAGGACACTTTGGAAAAAGTGACCGAAATAGCCAAAATTGAGCAAAACGGAAGGCTATAATGCACGTTTTTTGGTAGAAAATGGCACTGAAGTAAAAACGGCTAAATTTTTTGTAGTAGTGCATATGGGTCATAATATGAGTGATGGAAAATTATTAGGGCTTAAGACCTATGTAATTCTCTCCAAATCAACGATAAACACACGATATGCTCGACGTGACACGAGACTAAAAGGTGCCTAAAACATCAATAATTGAACGAAACCGCCGCTTGAATTCATCAAAGTCGGTCCAAGTATGTATAACTTAATGTTTCGTGGGTTTTAAGTCTTTTTTGCAAAGAATGACCGAAATGGCCAAAATTGAGCAAAACCGAAGCCTATAATACACGTTTTTTGGCTAAAAAAGGCACTGTAGCAAAAATGACTTAATGTTTTTTAGTAGCTCATAGGGGTCATATTATGAGTTATGGGAAAGTATTAGGGCTCAAGACCTATGTTGTACTCTCCAAAGCCGCTAAAAACACGCCATTTGCTCGACGTGACACGAGACCTTAAGGTGCTTAAAACACCAATAAATGAAAGAAACCGCCTCTTATATTCATCAGAGCCGGTCCTAATATGTATAAGTTAATGTTTCAAGGGGTTGAGGACACTTTGGAAAAAGTGACCAAAATGGCCAAAGTTGAGCAAAGGCGAAAGCTATACTCCTCGGTTTTGGCCAATTTCAGCCGCTTTTATGAAAAATTCAAAAAGTTTCAAAACTTTACTATTGACATGTTTAGAGTGCCTTTCTTTGAAATGAGGGCTGGTTATCATTTTAGGATGTTAATTTATCCCATTTTGCACTATTCACGAGAAGAGCCTAGTGTTTTTTTTTTGTTGCCAAAATCTAGATCTCAGCGTTAGCTTATGCCTCTTATATTTTGTTAAAACCCATAATATTACCTCTCGGGGCTGCCGGTTGCCCCAGAGCTTTGAGTTCTTTTTTTTTTTCTCCCGATCTTATTTTAAGCCAAAAACTGTGGATTATACAATTTCGGTTTGGCCATGTCGGAAACTTTTTCTGAAGTAGCCTAATGTTCTCAAAACTTTTGCATGTATGTTCTTGGAGTTTCTTTCATGGTTTCCCCTATTTGAAGGTGCCTCCTTTCGCCAATGAAGGCTAGCGTACGTCTTTTGCAGATTTGGTCTGCTACCATAGGGTATATAGCTCTAATATTTTGCCATGACACATTATATCACCCCTAGGAGCTCCTGTTAGAATTTGAGCCATTTTTGGCCAAAAATCGTGAGTTATACACTTCTGTTTTAGCCAATTTTCAGCCACTTTTATGAAAAATTCAAAAAAGTCTCAAAACTATACCATTGTCACGTTTGGTGTGCGTTACTTTGAACTGAGGGCCAGTTATCGTTTTTGTGAGTTAATTTAACTGCTTTTGCACTATTCACAAGATGAGCCTAGTGTGTGTGTGTGTGTTTTTTTTTTTTTTTTGCCAAAATCGTCCGGCAATAACGACTAAAAATATTGGACTGCAAAAAAAACAAAAATAGATCGACTGCTTAAATAGATGGGTGGTCTACTGCTCCATAATAAGGAATAATTTACATTTCATCGTTCTTGCTTAATGCAGGATGGAACTTGCTCCATTCAACGATTTTCATTCTGCTTTGGACATCTCACTGGGAAAACAGGGTAGCCGACCTAAACAAGTCCTCACTTTCTGATTCGTGTTGATGATACTTTTATGAGGGGAGGTGTTCTGAAAATTCATTGCATAATTTCGCTTTGACCAAGAGTCGAGAAACTGTAGGCATATTAGCTGAAAACTCAAGCCCGCTTGTTGATATGTAATCGCTCTGGGTACTTTGTGCGGCTTACCTCGCCGCTTGTTAATATGTATCTCTTTGGGTACTTGGTGCTGCTTAGCTCGCCTCTTGTTGGATCTTTTGTGTAATACAACGCTTACTCAATGCGGTATATAGATTTTTTTTTTTTTTTTTTTTTTTTGTGACTGGTATATTGAACAACCCTTGAGAGTTGGAGGCATAAAGCATAATGAATGTAGTTGTTCCTGTGAACTGTTCGGGCTCACACCGGGAGAGCTTGCCCGGGAATAAAAGATAAGATTTGCTTCTCTTTCGCCTTTTGCAACTTTGTGGAACTGTACAGAGCAAACCAGCTTTGCTGGAAACGGAGATTCGACTTCAGCTTAAACTTTCTTCTCTTTAGAGGATTTATGTATGAATCACTTAGCGTTGTAAAAAGTGACAGCAGGCTCATGAGAGCAATAAATTGATTTTGAAGAATAATTGTGCAAATTGAAATAATACGATCGGTGAACCTAACTTATACAAGCATATTTTGAATGCATCTCATACTAGTAGCAAAAATGGTACCAAATCCTCCTTGTATCATCTTTCAGATTAGCCACGACTCACGAGCCAGCTCTCAGTGAACGTTTTCCTTCTCCAATATGAAGTCCACAGCCTCTTCCACATTGTCAACAACCTGCACAAGCACAACATAGAACAGTCAAACAGAAATGTCTATGCGGCTGACCTTTTTTCTTTTATCCTTCCTCAGTAGACCAACTAAACAATAGCCATCACAGTAAGTTACTTCACTTGGGCAATCAGATTCACAAAAGAAGTTTTAGCCATAAGTTCATAACTACAAAATCCGAAGTTTACACCATTCGCGTACCTTGTCTGCCTGAAATTCATGATCATTTTCACTTCCTCTAAAAACGCCTGTCCTTGTTAGAATAGAGAACCAGGGTCGTCCAGCCTGAAGTTAACATTATTGTAACGAATGCAGTTATACCTTTGGTTAGACGCTTAAGGATACCACTCATGGCAAAATTCTCAGTGCCAGATATGCTCAATGTGAATCAACTACAGAAGGGAACAGATACTAACCTGATGTGCACCTTTTATATCGACTGAAGGGTTGTCCCCAATCATATATAGTGTTTTGAAAGGACTAAATCCACCTAAACCTTGATCGGAAAATTGATGTTTGTGAACTTCCCTAAGAGTCATTTCAGCATTCTTGAATGCATGAGGGTTTGGCTTCCCAACGGCAGAATACTGCAACGGATGGGGATGAATGCTGCACAATAAAGCTTAATCTCAGACCTCAGTGATGCGACAGTCAGTGTGTGAGCATAATGTCCAAGGACCATATGGCATCAAGCATAAACAAACAACTTGATGGAGCAGGGCTCTCCAAACAACCTTCTAACTTCTAAGAGTTCCATTCTCTTTTTTTTTTTTCTTTTTTTTTTTTGGTGATACATACCTTTTATTGGTATGACACCTATGACAGAGCTGCTCCTCCTTGAAGTAGACAAAGGAGCATAACTTATCAAGTTCTGAGCACAAAATAGGAGAAGGTCCGAACAAGAAGGTCAGAACTACTCAGAAGAGTTCTAGCAAATGGGGCTTTTACATTTTCAGATCATTCTTTGAGCCTTACTTCAATACAGGAAATATTTTTAGGTTGTAAACTATACATGAGCTTCACAGATTACAAGTACCGTCATCAAGGAGATCCCGTCAGCTAGCCTTACCTGTTGAAGACAGATTGTAGAGATATCCTAAATGCACCCATGCCAAACCGTTCCGTTGGAAATGCACCCTGTATTTAAAGATGTCACATCAGTACATAATAGATTCAGAATATATTTCTTTATGGTAGTTATACATGCATAGATTTGAGGCAAACTGACCTGATACTTAAGATCGTCATGAGCAAAGTACAAGTCCGGCTGCATTCCAATTTCTTTCCCAGGAAGACCCCCAGTTCTTAATATGTCACAGAGAACCTACAATATTGCAGAGTTATCTATTAAACAATAAATATTGATAAGAGAAGCTTTCAAACAAGCTTGAAAGTTAAGACTAGGAAGTCAGCTCTGCTAAACAACCTGAATGTCCCTGCTCCAGTCAACAGAATCACTCACGACAAAAACTGCTTGGACCTTCTGCGAGGATACATATTTCCTTTTCTCTGCTGATGGAAAGCCGCCACTCTGGTCTAAATTTTGGTCCACTCTCCACTTTTTGTGAGGTGCAAGAGGATCAATATCGTCGAAGCACAATGCATACTCATCTATAGATATGACATTTCTATAAAGACGAGGGAAAACAAGTGCATGATTAAAACAGACATCCACATAAATGATGAGCATTTTAAATAATATAAGTCGGAGCAATACTACTAATGAGCAGATGGCCTTACTTGAATCCATACTCGGACAGCACTGCAGCAGGTTCTCCCTTGCCCACAGCAACAACAAAATCATTCTCAAATCTGCATATTATTAACAACGTAAATACATGAAAAGAGAACGAATATGCCATGCATATCATCAACAAAGGGATTGCTTTAGCTTCAGTTTCACAATCATACATAGTAAGCAGTGCTTACTAAGCACAAACGTTTCAAGTTTCAATGGTGCATTGGTATGCCGTATGCCACAGTTAACAGTTTACATTATTTATACACCATGTTTTCCCTAATACCAAAAGCCATCAGAGAACCTGTAAAAGCTCAGACAATCATCCTAAACTCAATAACACAAAGAAGGCACCCTAATTCTTATCATTATTGAGTACCAAATGACTAAACTTTCTAAATGAAACAGCGGACGACAGCAGCCAAACAGAATAACCGTCATGACAGCAACTCCGAAGACGTACCTTTTTGCCAGTTGTTTGAAAGGTGAATGTCCATGCAAAACCTGAAACAGGCAATGGCAGCAGAATTAACAAACAAATTATGGAATGCTAGTGTTAAGAAATGTGACACACACAGACATTCCACAGTGTAGAGCATACCTGTGAGGGTAAAACTGTGACGTCAAATAATTTGCTCAACTCAACAGCCCTTTTAGATTCACAAACTCCACCCCCTATCGTATATAGATAGCACATCAGATTTCACAATTACGATTGAGAATTTCGCAATGAAGCACAAGCAACCACAGAACAACAATAACACTAACACTACTAGAGTGCCTCAAAGGCTCCCGCCTACGCCAAAGAACTGTCTATAACCAATTGATTTCATTTGAACAGCAATCAGCAATCAAAAAGATGGTAGCTTTATACTCCATTTGATTAAAGAAAGACGAAAGAGTTACCATTAGTGAGGAAGACATAGGGGATCTTCAAGGAACCTGCAGGTGGATTCAGTAAGGTTACAGAGGTGTACAATGACACTGTAATTTCTTGTTGTTTAGGAGTCAAAGGTAAGAAAAAGACGGACCAGAGGGATTGTATAGCTTGCGGAGAGCATGAGGGGAGCCTCCAATGGGGGAATTACCGCGCAGTAAAACGCCGTCAATGTCAAAGGCAATCCCAAACCCAGGACTGTAATTAATTCCATTCAATCAAATCAGACAAACAGAATGACAATGTATGGGGAACAGACCATCATGATTACTAATTATTAAGAGATAAAAGAAAGAGAGAGAAAGAGTACCTGGGAGAATCAGAAGAGGAATGAAGTTGTGAGAAGGAGCGACATATTTGTGCAAACACTGGGGAACATTGTCTTCTCTGTACTTGTTGCTGTAATATCTTCTTAACGATTCCTTGCATCTTCTCTTCTTCTTTCTCTCCTTTTGTTTTCTTCGATCTCTCACACAATCTTATTAAATACGACACTTGAGACGGTATCTGAACCTGTGTCCCCCTTGTAACTTTTTCCTCAAGACACTTCTACAAGTGTTTCATCACTTTCATGTCTGCCCGTCTAGGACTCTAGGCTCATCCTAGTGGACACTGGACAACGCCGGCTTTCATAGAACAACAAAGCCATATTGGACGGCTTTGGGCTTCATTTTGCGTGTTTGGACTTTGTGTTTGCGTGACAGGTGACCCATGGGGTGTCTCGGCCTCTCGGGTGTGAATTAGAATAACCTATGACTTCGGTATTTTGGACTGTTTTAGACGATTGCCTAAATTAGTTTGATAATATATACGTATTTTATGGTCAGCCCGAAGTACCCTAATCCCACTTTAGGAGCTTATTCATCCATCTTAAAGTGTGTTTAAGTCACGTCGTTTATTTACGCTTTATTTTCACATTACTTAATGTACATTTTGACAAATGTATCACATCAAAAAGATGTCAAATTGATTCATATGGCCAAGTTACATCCCATATACGATGACTTAAACAACCAAGATCTTCACTACCGTCATGTCCCACGCGTCAGTCAAGTCTAATTTGTGTTGTAACTTGTAACGTTACCCACAAAAATAAAAAGAAAACAAAGGGAGTGCAATTATCTGGGTTGGATTGAACCTCGTTTCTCACCTTTTTTGTCGTCAAACCCACCAAAGGGCCATTTTGCTCACTCCCACCTCCTTACCCAGGCCAAGGGCAGAGGCTTCCACAACAAGTCACCACCACCCCCTTCCAACTTGGCTACTTTCTGCATCTTCTCTCAATCATCCAAGTTGAGCTGTGCTATGCTTCTGGTAAAATCTTCCTCTGTCAATCTTTCTTCTTCATTTGCTGTATATTTTTGTATTTGTCTGTGGTTGGTAGAGCATCATTTTCCCAGTTCACCCCCCTTTCTTATATTATCCTTTTAATTAATCCTTGAGCTGCTGGGTTTCCCATTTCATTCTCCTTAAAAGATTGAATCTTTCTTCCATAAAACTTGAGCAAGACTGTTTCTTTCAAGTTTCACTCATTAATTCCTTGAAATTCTGGATTATTAGATAAAAACAATGGTTACCTCAATTGGGTTTCCTTCAAATCTGTATTACCAAACCTTAGAGACCCCTTTTCCTTGCTCTCAGTACTTTGTTGGTCCTAGATTCTTGAGGGCTCAATCTCAATCATGTGCTAGGGTTCCCATCACTCTTACTGTTACTGCTGATGATATTGTAAACCCAATTGCATGTAAGCCTAGACAGTTTAGGGTTTATAATTCGCTTCAGTTGGACCGGGTTTTGACGAGTGGAGATGTGGAGGAGATGAGTGAATGCTTCTTTGAGGCCATCGAAGAGTTAGAGCGGATGACAAGGGAGCCTTCTGATATTCTTGAGCAGATGAATGACCGCTTATCGGCCCGCGAGCTGCAGCTTGTGCTGCTCTACTTTTCTCAGGAAGGGAGGGACTCTTGGTGTGCCTTGGAGGTCTTTGAGTGGTTGAAGAAGGAGAATCGAGTCGATAAGGAAACCATGGAGCTCATGGTATCTATCATGTGTGGTTGGATTAAGAAGATGATTGAAGCTGAAAAGGATGTTGCTGAAGTTGTTGACCTTTTGGTTGACATGGATTGTGTTGGCCTTAAACCTAACTTTAGCATGATGGAGAAGGCCATTTCAGTGTATTGGGATTTGGACAAGCAGGGTCAAGCTGTTACTTTTGTCGAGGAGGTTCTCAGGCGCGATATTATGTCTTCTGAGGATGATGGTAGTGATAGCCACAAGGGAGGCCCAGCTGGTTACCTTGCTTGGAAGATGATGGTATGCTTTTCTTATGTTGATTTATGTTGTCTGCTATTTCTGCTTCATTGTATTGTTTCATTAGCCATATGCAATCCTGAGTTCTTTATTGGTTGTGTAATAGACCTTTTCTCATGTTGCATTTCGCAATCCCGTAGTTGTGACCTCTGTTTGTGTTTCATGAACCTAGGTTTAGTTTGTTACTCTCCAGTGATTCAACAGTGATTAATTGTTCATGTAAGGATGGGGTGTCATGATTTTGATCAGTGTTTAATTGATTTTGTTAGGAGAAAGGAAACTTTAGAGATGCTGTGAAACTGGTAATTCACCTCAGGGAAACAGGCTTGAAACCTGAAGTTTACAGCTACCTCGTTGCAATGACAGCTGTGGTTAAAGAGTTGAATGAAATTACAAAAGCTCTGCGTAAGTTGAAGGGTTTTGCCAGAGCTGGCCTTGTTGCTGAGCTGGATGGAGAAAATATTGCACTTGTTGAGAGGTTTCAGTCGGATGTTTTAGATGAAGGGATTCTCCTGTCGAGCTGGGTGCTCCAAGAGGCAAATGATTCAGTACTTCCGTTGGTACACGAGAAGCTCCTAGCTATGTATATCTGTGCTGGGTGTGGGCTTGAAGCTGAAAGGCAGCTGTGGGAGATGAAGCTGAGAGGAAAGGAGGTAGAAAGGTACTTTTATGACATCGTGTTAGCTATTTGTGCCTCGCAAAGAGAAAGTGGAGCTGTGTCAAGACTGCTTACTACACTAGAAGCTACTAGTTCTGCATCCAAAAAGAAGACTTTGACCTGGTTACTCAGAGGTTATGTTAAAGGTGGAAACTTCGGCGATGCTGCAGAAACTATAACCAAAATGCTCGACTTAGGACTGCGTCCAGATAATTTGGACCGGGTTGCTGTTTTGCAGGGACTCAGAAGAAGGATACAACAGCCCGGGAATGTGGAAACCTATTTAAGACTCTGCAAGCGCCTGTCGGATGCTGAATTGATTGGGCCTTGTCTCGTATATATGTATATAAGGAGGTATAGACTCTGGATTTTGAACATGATATAGATGATGGTGTGTCCAACACTTCAGTTTGGAGATCTTAATGCTGGAGCCACGATCATAGATTTTGCTTACTTGATGATGGAGTTTCAAGAGTCGTATGAATATTTAGGTGCATTCTGTAATCGATCTTTGTCCAAAATGTATGTATATGTATAGTTGTATGTTGTATAACGTTGACGAGCATGAGAAATACCAGTAATCCAGAATGATGATGTGTATCTTATGCATGTCGCAGAAGATATCTAGTTTAAGTGTAATAATGATACGCGTATTTTGCTTCTGGTAATTGAGTTCCTTCATTCATGTTCATGTTCTTTTGTTCCAAGCATTCTCTTCCACCATCATCATGAAAAGGCAAGTTCATGCTTAATAATAGCTTCTAAGGTACTCCATCTATCAATATTCTAATGTTCTATGCTGACGAATGAATTTTTCGCTCCCCCAAAAAAAAAGAAAAAAAAAGCTATATATGAATGTCGACGATGAATCTGAGCAATGCCACCAACCAACCAAACAAATATTCTTTGGAAGGGAAAAATAAATTCATACTCTAACAGCAGCCATGAAACGGTCCACTACTGGCACAAGGTCAAACGTACATGTTTATTATTGTATCCACTGCCTTGAACAAATTCAGTTTCTGTATTTAATTACTCAACCAGCTTTGAGTAAGTTGCATCATTTAGCTTTACAGGCATTAAGTTATCAGGAATAGGCGTGTATCTTGATTTGCAAGCCTCAATCATACGCCTAGTCGTAGTTCCAAGTTTTCATACTGCTGAAATAGTCAATGGAACGAGAATTGATAAACATTGCACGGTAATAGAGACGAGAAAGATTCCTAGTAAAACACTGTAGCTCTTTGTAGCCCGGTTTCACTCAAGAAACGTTGTATTTTCGTTTCACTAATGTTCAATTTAACTGCAACACAGCAATGAACACAAACAATAAAGCAATTCTCACATTTAACATCCATGTATATACACCCTATCCTTCCTTCTCTCCACTCAACTAAATACTCTCCAAAACAGAACCTCTCACGCCATGAGGGTAGTTCTGTTAAACGGTCACAAATAATTTGTCGAGCACTCTACAGTCATCTATTCTAGCATTGATCCTGCCTTGACAAGTCTATACTCTATAACCACACAAGAAGTCTTCTAACTTTATACTTACATTTCTGTGGATAAAACTTCAAGCTCAGCCCACCAAAGAGGAGACAACTTTGGAGTCGCCCCTTCAGGATTTATGCCAGTGATCTCTCTTAACCGAGCAGCAACTTCTCCGATGGTTGGTCTTTCTCTAGTGTCGGGGTTAACACAATCCCGTATGGTGTAAAACAGTCTTTGCACTTCCTCCTCTTCAAAGGAACTTAATGTTGGATCGATTATTTCCTGTGGTATATGGTCCTTCTCCAACAAGTCAAAAACCCAATCTGCGACAGAGCACTCATCCTCCATATATGGAATCCTACCAGTGATCACTTCAAACAAAACCAA
>JBBYHQ010128430.1:0-52301 GCA_038382645.1 Spergularia azorica
ACCAGCTCATCAACATTGATAGGATTCTTAGAGTGTACTGCGGTAGGCTTGACCACCTCATGCATTTCCTTAGCTGGCTCAGGATTATAACCTGTCCAAACTGGGATGGGATATGGGTAAAATGGGGAGACATATGTTGGATATACAACAGGGTAATAGTTTTGGGATGTATCGGTTGGATATGAGCCTTGTGAGGTTTTCGGCTTAGATGGAGCATGTTCTGCATCGTTAGAATTGCTAGATGCCATTGACTCACATTCCTCATCCAGGGAAGGAGCAGGAGGGAATAAGTCATTACTCTCTGTCTCAGTCTCCAGAGGCTGCGTGGGTAGAAAGTCATGCGCTACCATTTGAGTATCACCATCCTGTAATAGAAGCAATTAAAATCAAGTCTAAGGAAGGGGCAAAGACAAACAGTAGACAAAGAGGAAATGCTGCCCAAATAATGATGGATAGAGCACAAAAGAGCAAATCTGTGGCGGTAAAACAGCAAGCACAACATTAGGCATAGATAGACTATATAGTCCCTGAAGCACAAGGTAATTGGAACTGCTCCCAAAAGTGGCTTACGTCGCAGTTTCCACTTCTTTGCTGACTGGCTGACTCATCACGGAAAAGGTACTTTGTACCGCGCCACTGGTGAAGTACAGAACTCCAGATATATATGCAGGCATAGAAGTATGAAGCTCCAATACATGTAGTCGACGAGTTGTTACTAGAGTTAGATAACCAGTAACCACCAACAAAAGCACCGAAACCAGGTTGTGCCCAAAAATAAATAAAGACTTGAAAAAGGATGTTGAAAAAGCACACAAGTGGACATGTTATATGGAACTGCTGAGAGTAAGACTTCTGAATGAGACTAACAGCTTCAATAGACCCTATTTTTTTTAAAAAATTGCAAAGAAACTGAATTACATCTAAAATAAATCATCAACCATGTAGACTATCCACACCAGAATCAGAGAAAAACATAGTTAATTAAGTAGGAATAGATTGTCACCTCATCAGCTACAATATCAAACAAGCTAGACCGCCTTTTCCTCCTCGACACATTGCTTTGCCTGATAAAATATTTCTGAGCATGACTTGCCACCTGAGTGGGTGTCCTTGAAATCACGTAATTACGAGAGATTCCTCGCCAATCACCTTTCCCAAGTTTTTGCAGGCCCAAAAGAAACATTCTATGTTCCTCCTCTGTCCATGGAATACCTACGGTAGAAAGAAACTATCATTTCAAATGTAAATCCCACATCATTAGACTTCACTGTGTAAACAAGTCTAATAGTCAACACAATCATATTTAACAACTAGGAAACCCTTGCTATACCCTTCCCCTCTTCCCCACATTCTTCAAATATAAAAGACGAGTGGGGGAGCAAGAAAGTTCTTAAAGCAAAGCACGAACCAAGCAATTGTCCCAATTTTCCGAGATCTCAGAATTCATGTGAAATCTCAGACGAGAAATTGAAGAAGTATCATGCAAAATAATAGACTTTTTTTTTTGCACAAAAAATAGCTTGCAGTGAATACACGCCAACTAGAAATGACCAGGCTAAAAACTACAATGAACGGTAGCAACTAACAAGACTCCAATTCTCAAAGCTTATGAAGTCTCACAAATTGAGATAGCAATGTTATAAGAGCTTGTTTCATATCATACTGTGAAGACAACCCATAATTCTACGATCAACATCACCCCCATGCTTCAAAAGAGCCTTCAACTCCTCACACGGTCTCACCTAACCAACTAGCCCTCTCCCTTGCGTATTGTACACTCATATTTATGTGCAAATCATAATACACTGCCAAAGAATGAACCTTTACAATGTCCACTCTCCCTCGAACTCTAATTTATGCTCACTATGATTCAGAAACCAACATTAAGACGACTTCCACTACAATCAAAACGTTACACCCAAATCCACCAACTTCCACCCGCCATCCCGCATTCCCGCTCTGCATCCAGATCACCCCAATTGCACTAGACCTACCTGATCATAGTCCCCCAACACAATTCTCGCACATACACACCACCACATACCACCTCCTTCGCTCCTTCCATCCCACAATCTAAATCAACCACTTTTCCCAGACCCAAAAAATCCTTCAATCAAAACGGAAATAGTCAACTCAGTACACACCCACAGTCCCTACTCCATACAACCACTCCAATTCGAGTTCCTCACACCTCTTCAAACCGAAATTCGACACACCCATTCGACCCAAAGCTCCAAACTTCCACACTCCAACCCGACCCGAACCTCATTACAACCATTAATCATTAGCAAACCAATCATTACTAATTAACTGTTCCATCACCCCTACCAAAATTAGAAAGCACCTACCTTTTTAAGTCTTAACCCTATACTCCTATATGAAGCAAAATTCCCCCACAAAAAAGCTCAATTATTCACAAAAATGGATAACAAAAAAAAAAACTTTCCAAAAACAGCAAAAGAACAAATCTTTACTTAATTAGTACTCTACAAATACCAAATTTACACAATCCCACCAAAAATAAAACCAAATTCATCATAAATAAATAAAATTAAATAAAATCAACAAAATCTAATAAATTAAAAAAATAATAATAAAGTAAGAACCTTTTTTGCGGTCACGGGAAGAGGAGCTGCCGGGGACAAAATCCTCGGAAGCGTAACCGTCAGCGGCGGCGGAGTGGTGGTGGTGATCGGGGGTGTGATCGCCGGCGGCGGGGGAGCCAGGGGTGGTAGCGTGTTGGTGAAGAGAAGAAGAAGATGAGCCAAAATGAGAAAGGTTACCCATACTAGCACTTTTCCGGATTGATCCATCTGTTAATCGGACCCCGAAAAGCTTGACACCCCGGTTCGGGCAGGTCCGGGAGTTGTGCCCATTGTGGCTGCAGTGTGAGCATCGTCGGGTCATCGGATATTCGGGTCGGGTTTGTTTGATCGGGTTGTGTAGGAGAAAGAAAGAGAGAAAGAGAGAAAGTTGTTGGGTTTAGATTTGGGTGTCTGAAACAAAAATGGTGGAAGATTATTAGATTAGGATATTTTTTTATTTTTTTTATTTTTGTATTAATTTGATCTTGGCTGAGGTTTTGGATAATTTGGTGGACCCACGTGGCTCTGTGTTCTTCTATCTTTACCGTTGAATTTTTCTGTTATTTTATTTACTATATACTCTTTTTTTTATAGTCCTAGTGACTTGTTTAGAGTGGAGTATAATTTCGGATTAAGCTGGTTGAATCTCGTCTCGAATCAATTGAGGTATATTGATGCTAAACTATTGCTTTTGCGAGTAGTTATCGGCTTAGCGCCTTGCTTGTTTATCACGTATTCAAGGTTTGCATGTAGTATGAATCGAGGTAACATTGTAACTTGGTGAATCGGACTTGATCAAGCAATGTGGATGATAGTGAGCATTATCATTTCTCGTCCCGTAATTAAAATACGCAATTTAAAAACCGGGTTTCAAATTTTCGATATAGAAATGCAAGATGGGAAGTAACGAGTATAATCGTTAGGACATTACGGGTGGGAATAGTCGCTCTCTTATTAATTATTATGCACTAGTTCAATGTTTTACATACGAACGAGAAAGGAGGTGGACGGTGTGAGAGGAAAGGAACATGAGAATGTGGAAAGAAATGGTAAACTTGGTCGGTGATGAGAGATGGAAAGAGGCACGTGGAGGTAAGTGGTGTGCGTGAGGAATATTCATAGCGTATAATCGCACATTTACTTGCTCACTACTTGTACAATTTACTCCCTAAAGTACGATTTATTATTATTACTATTTGATCATTTCTCCATAAGATTATGATGTCCACCAAAACATACAGAAAAGCCTATCCACCATCTTATCCAAATTCCCAATACAAAATAATTAACTCAAAATAAAATGCTTCTATCTATCTTATCCTTAAAAAAAAAAAAAAAAACTTTTATGATTTGATGATCTTCTTTTTTTTTTTTTTTTCTTTTTTTTTTTTGTGCATGCATAATTGCATATTGCTTGGGGAATAATTATTGGAATATGTATGTCACAAGAGTTGAAGCATGTCTTTCCATCTTTTCTTTTTGATGGATTTTGATTTTGATTGTTATGGATAGACTGTGCTTTTCATAGAAGAAACAAAAACAGTGGAATCATTAGTCAGAAACTAATTTCGATTATCGTAGTATTTAGAGTTTTGACGTTTAATATGATTATGTTACTAATTCACCGTTGTATTTTGACAAGTCGTGGTCGGAAAGTCAAAGTATATCTGAGTGCACAATTATTGGAGGGAGCACTTAAACACTAATCATTGGGTTGACTCATTTTGTAGGCAGTTGCAAACAATTCCTTTGAATGAGCAAACTGTAAAAGTCCATTTTATCAACTCACATTAGACATGGTAACTAATCTAGTCGTCTTATGAAAGAGTTTGAGATTTGAAGTTTTTTTGGTACAAAATTTGTTACCATACAACATAATCCGACAACAAAAGGTTACAGAGATGCAGAAATATCGAACTATGTATGGAGTTCAACATCTTTCAAATATAAAATGTATATCTTACTATAGTAGTTCCACTTTTCAGTTGAGATTTGAGGAATGCGTAGTAGTAACTTCATTCCTGCTATCTTGATGGCAAACGAATTGCATACCTTGTCGCGTGTAGGGTTAGTTGTACGTGGTTGGGCCTAAGCGCCATATGTAAGCCTGAAACGTTCTTGGTAATAGTCACCAGCGCGGATTGGAGGAAATCTGTAACCAGGGCAGACGATGGATAAGTTAGCTTGTCAAGAAATATACCAGTCAGGCTAGGGTCTGATAATATGGCAGCAACGTATGTATTTCCACTTTGCAGGTGTAAGTACTATGAAAGGGATCAGAGTTATCAGACAACAGCCAGCTAGGTGGATACTAGTATAAAATTCATGCCAAAAGATCTTCCAGGGAACAGTCAGAAACTGTGTTTACCTTGGCGGATTTGACTCGCTGCAGCAGCTTTCTAAACACTCAACCACCGCATCTACTGGGGGATCACAGAAGAAAGCTGCCTGTGTCATATGTAATAGTAATGACTGGTTAGATTCTGCTGATGCCTGATACTCCGTATGTTATTAGATCACAATATGCCTAATAGAGTTAATTTCAACTGCTGGATCTTCTTATAACTACAGTACCTTGTTTTTCTCATTTCAACAGGTCAAATGTCCTAAGTAGGAAACAATAATGACACTAGATAACAGACTGAAACAAGAGGCGGCGGTAAAGACAGAGAGAAAAGAATAAGGGAGAATTACAGAGAAGCGTTCTTTTCCTTTCGGGTTCACCCTGTGTAATGTTGACCTACAAGCAAATCATATCAATGAAATAGGGTGTTCACAAGAAAAAAAGAAATGTTATAAATTAAATGGTGTATGTATTTATCTGAAAGAAAAGAACAGGCTGCACAGAAGAAAATGTACCTAAACACACCATTCGTCCATCTTTCCAACAAATCCCCGATATTGACAATGAATGCCCTGCATATATAATATCAGAGAGTTATAAGGACTCATATATTGTGATGATTACAACAGTCTAAAAACACTGCATGAATTTACTCTTAAGCCTTTCAGTTTCCTCTTGATTTTTCGTACTCACCCCTCAAGATGACGAACATCCTCCCAAACACGTGGATGATGGTCCTTCTCTCGACAAACCTAAAGCAACATGGTACAATCACTCCCTCTGTTAAACATAACTAACAAGTAGTATTAAAATCTCTTGACTGCTTCACACAAACCTGTAGCCCAGGAACACCATCTGTTGCGAGTAGAGTGAGCATTCCATAATCAGAATGAGCAAAGGCACCCAAAACTTCTTCACTGGAACAACCCAAGCCACCTGAGTAAAGATACAAGGTTTTAGTAACTGATGATGGCACAAAGTTACTCAACAATGTCATTTGCCTTGTTTAGGTACCATTCTGTGCAATATAAACCGACTAATTGCCCCAACAAAGTTAACTACAATTGCATCAAAAAGGAAACTGAACAAGCCAAAGTAAGACATTATTGAGCGATTTGACAACTACAAGTATAGCTTGTTTTGTTCCCTGGACCTGGGTAATGCAGTAGGCGAAGAAATGGCATTGGTGCATCCTTAGCTCTGATGAAAAAGTTCTCATCTTCCAGGTCCAGAGCTAGAGCAATCAACGGTAGTAATGATTTTGCAGCACTCCTGAGGCAGCATATTTTCTAGTGTTATGAGGAAGCTAAGCACAGAAACGTTTTGGTTCACATAGTTATGCAAATTAAATAATTTAAACGTAAAAGTATACAACCACAGGGTGCAACACAACTGCTGAGTGCTGACAGATGCAAAAGCAGTATAACAAGGAGAGATAATAGCTGCCCCCACAATCCAACATTCTAAGAGAAAAAGAAGAAGAGAAAAAATAGCAGAAGGAATGCAATTCGGAAAAGAAACTTGCATTGATAACTAGACGAAAAGGCGCAGAAGATAAAATTGACAAAAGCCGTAGAGTTGATCACCAGTAGGCTTAATTCTGACCCTCAGGAAATCATGAATATAGAGAAGATACTCGGACAGTTGAACTTACAAAATCTTTCGATGGTAAGCTTCTATTGTTGGTCTCCACTTTGGAAGAAGCTCTGGTATTTCATAAACAGACGTTAAATTAGTTTTGAGGACATCACTGAACCTAAAGAGACAAGAGAGGTACTTTGGCATTTGAAGGCATGACGCCCAAAAGATAATGCCTAACTGGCTAAATCAACATGAAATATAGACACAGAAAGCTCACCTTCAGGAGGCCACTGGTTCAAATTGCTTTCTTCACCATCAAGCCTCCCAACGTAGAATGTCTCCTTCGGATCTCCTGACATCCGTAAATGTCCACCAGTATCATTATACCCGTAAAATCATAGCATAGCATTTTTAGAAATAGTATCAAGTATGTCTATTTTAGACATGATTATCACAGGTCCTCGAGGTGGTGTATGTGAAGACATAACATAAAAAAGCACAGTAAACAGAACAGGACATGTATAGGTATATATGAAATAGATACGATGTCACACATCAACTAACAGATAAACACGATTTCTCGCTGGAGTGGCTGGTTAAATAACCAGAAAGAGTCACACCAACAGACACTTTTCAGAAACTTGCAACTCCGAAATACTCCTAATATTGACTGCAAAAGAAATGAAAGGACAAAAAACCCGGTAAAAAACCTTTAGTTGTCGAAGTAGCATCCAACTTCTCAGCATACATGGCAGCATATCCTCTATACATCTTCCTAGAAAGTTTCATCTTGTCTTCCAAGGGAAGTAAGAAGAACTTTCTACTCTCTTCGAACAATCCATCAAGCAACTCTTTCTCAACCCCATGATTCACAAAGTAAAAGAAGCCGGATTCAATGCATGCCTAATATCAGAACACCAGCTTGATCAGACTTCTGCAGGCAAGGCTACCCACTCATATAAATTTTGGAAAAACATCGATTGCGCAGATCTAATACATAAGCTTTCCTCACAATGATTATATCACAGAGAGGTTGATTCCAGTACACCCTTGATGAATCAATTATTTACTAATTCACAACAAATTTGGTATCCTTAAAGAGTAACCACTGTGTGAGCATCCTAGGTCAGAGTATTGTGATAGAAGACAAAACTACGCTTAAGCTAAGTGGGTTAATGGGCATACTGCCAACCGGTTTTGGAATGGAAGGTCTACTAACAATGGAAGCCTTGGCGCACCGGTAAAGGTGTTGTGTGATCAATATGTCACGGGCTTAAGTCGTGGGAGCAGCCTCTTGTCCAAAAATGACAAGGGAAGGCTTGCCCCCCTATACACCCTTGTGGTGGGACCCTTCCCCGGACCCTCACCTTGCAGGGACGCCAATCTGCATTGCACTGCCCTTTCTTTTAGTATCTATTAGGCTATTGGAGGATACGAAATCATGGTTTTGATCGTCATTTGTTTGATGAGATTATATCCTCCAATATGTGGTATAACTGTCCAATACAAGCATAAGCACAGCATCGTCAAAGCTCAACTAATTAAGTTAATATCAAACATGTGCAACAGATAATCATGGATTTCCTGTTATTTGCTACTATAATAACCGAGTCCCAGGAGACATTACGGGGTCGACTAACATGAATCGTCGTGTAATCCAAACAAAATCCAGGTAGCAGCTAAAACATAAGTATATTATTATTGTATGAAAAAGGAATGGACAAGAGATAGGACCTGGCGGATTGAAGCAGCAGTAGAACGGCGATCAGGGGCAGTTAAGTCAATGATGGGTAGGTTTATAGTTTGAGCTTCTTCCTCTCCCATTTTTCTTCTGCTTGATTTGTTGTTGTGGGGTTTTGATGGTAAGATGATTTAGAAACTTGTAAAAGACTCAACTTTCCTAAAATAACATAAACTATTAAGAGTCAAGTCTAAGATTCAGATTTTAGCCAACTTGGATTTCACTTGGTTTATTTAAAGGTTGGATCCGAGTTCGTTTGGCCTGATCTGAGGAAGGTGGCAAAGATTTGCCAGTCGAATTGGGTGAAATTGACATATACTGTTCGAATTTCTAACTCGGATCAGAAATATCAACACGAAAAATGATAAACTCCGATATGGTAAATTAGGTAAATGAGCAAACTGTAATATATCACGCAAATACAGTAAATGAGCAGGAATATTAACTCAGATCAGTATGATCACTCGGATTTTACACTAAATATCACGCAGATACGGTACATGAGCAAACTAGTGTAAGATACATCCATCAAACTTTACATGGTACTCAGCCTCGTAAAAGAATTTGACGAATTGATACAAAATATGTTACCACGCACCCAACATAATTTGACAAAAACATACAAGAAACACGTATACTAGTGTTGTTCCACTTATCGATTGAGATTTGAGATGGTTGGCCCCTAAGCGCCATATGTAAGCCTGAAACGTTCTTTGTAGTAGTCACCAGAGAGGATTGGAGGAAATCTGCAACCAGGGCAGAACATGGATAATTAAGTTAGCTTGTCAAGAAATTTACAAGGCAAGGACTTATTAAATGGCAGTAACGTATTTATTTGCACTTTGCAGCGCGCCAAAAAGAAGATCTTCTGGATAACAGCAGCAGTCATATGAAGGTCACAGATTGCGTTTACCTTGGGGGATTTGACCCGCTGCAGCAACTTTCTAGACACTCGACCACCATATCTGCAGGGGGGTCACAGAAGAAAGCAGCCTGTACCATATACAAAGTAATGACTGATTAGTTTTTGCTAATGTCTGAGATCATTTATAACATCACAACATTCCAACATAGGGCCTCTTTGGCCCTCTTATCCGTGACCTCAAACATTTTAGGACAGTCCTAATGGATCTGATTCCCGCTGTTCTACCTTCTTTAGACTATCTTGTTTCTCTCATTTGTGACCAGGTCGATGAGTTCATGTTTTAGCCATACAAATTCATGGGAACGCATACCAAAGAATATTCAGGCATCCTGTTCTTAGAGATTTGTCTGAACAGCAGATGAAATTTCTATAACCAGGAACCTATGATGGACACTAGACAACAGAAAGAAATAAGAGGCAAACACAGAGAGGCGAGGATAAGTGAGAATTACAGAGAAGCGTTCTTTTCCCTTTGGATTCACTCTGTGCAATGTTGACCTACAACAAATCATAGAACAGAATCAGATCATTGAAATCTGCAACCAAGGCGTGTACTACCACCATAAGTTGGTTGTCCAATCCAGTACAGGTTGTACAGCAGGAAAATGTACCTAAATACACCATTGGTCCATCTTTCCATCAAGTCCCCAATGTTGACAATGAAGGCCCTGCAAGTATTTAGAGACTTCTAAGCACTCATATGCTGTGATGATTACAAAATGTCTTTAAACAATCTGAATGAATTTATCAGTGTCACTGCGTCAGGGTTCTTCTAAAAACGTTGCATGCCGACTCAACTAACTATCTGCATAGAGTAATTAAAAAAGTTCTTAGTCCTAAAGTCTGCAATTTCCTCTTGAATTTTAGTACTCACCCCTCAAGATGAGGAACATCCTCCCAAACACGTGGATGACAGTCCTTTTCCCGGCAAACCTAAAGAAACAAGGTAAAAAAAACTCCCTCCGTTAGATACAATAACAACTACTCCACTCCGTATTATTTACCACAAAGGAATAGTTCATAGAGTTTTAACTACAGTATAAAATGAAGTTACTTAGAGAAAGCATAGAGATATGATAATCAAGTTTGGTCAATCATTTCGGAAAAAAGTTCATGCTACCAACTTATATTAATATATCTTACTACTTCACACAAACCTGGAGCCCAGGAACACCATCACTTGCTAGTAGAGTGACCATTCCATAATCAGAATGAGCGGTGGCACCCAAAACTTCTTCACTGGAGCAACTCGAGTCAGCTGAGTAAAGATACAAGGTTTTAGTAAATGACAATGGCAAAAGATAACGAAAATGATAGCAGATTCCTTGTTCAGGTATCATTTTGTGGAATATAAAACAACTAAGGAACCCAATAAAGAGAGAATCGTCAACTTAACAATTGAATGAAAAAGGAAACCGAACAAGCCAAAGTAAGAGAATAATGAGTTACTGCCAACAAGTATAGCCTGAAAGGTTCATATGACCTGGGTAATGCAGAAGGCGAAGAAATGGCATCGGTGAATCCTTAGTTCTGATGAAAAACGTCTCATCTTCCAGGTCCAAAGCCAGAGCAATCAGTGATAGTAGAGCTTTTGCAGCACGCCTGAGACATCATAATCATAATTTCTAGTGTTATGAGAAAGCTGAGCACAGATATAGTCCACTTCACCACGCAAAGAGTTAGGAACCACAGGGGTGTAACACAACTGCTGAGTGCTGACAGATGCAAAAGGAGCAGATAGGGGGGGGGGGCGGAATGGGAAATAATAGCTGCCTCAGCAGTACAACTTTCGCAAAGAAAAAGAAAAACGGAACTCTGCTGAAGATAAAATGACAAAAGTTGTAGAATTGGAGACCAGTAAGCTCAATCCTGACCCTGGCCAAATCATGAATATAGACAAGATGCTAGGATAGTTGAACTTACAAAACCTTTCGATGGTATGTTTCTGAAGTTGATCTCCAATTCGGAAGAAGCTCTGGTATTTCATAAAGAGGAGAACCAGGAGATGTTAAACTAGTATTGAGGGCAAAAAAAGGTTCACTTTGGCGTGTCCAGGATCGCATGATACCCTGAACCAAAAGATCATGCCTAATTGGCTAATTCAACACGAAATTAAGACACAGAAATTTCACCTTCAGGAGGCCACTGGTTCAAATTGCATACTTCATCATTAAGCGACCCAATGTAGAAAGTCTCCTTTCGATCTCCTGGCATCCGTAGATGCCAACAAGTATCAATATTCCAGTAAATATATGTTACATTATGACAAAACAAATTGAAAACTAAGCATACCGAAACTGTAAATCAAATACAAGTGAAGTATTGACAGTCCATGTTGACACACATTCCCTCCTAATCAGGCATAGCAAAGTCATAGGAAAGGTCTATTTCAGACCTCTGAGAACATAATTATGTCAGGTCTCTAGGCGGTGTATGTGGATACATAGCTTACAAAAGCACGGTAATTCAGTAAACAAACTCACAGATGTATGAAACAGATACGACGATAAACATCAGCCATCAGCTCGATAGCTTGTTCAATAAGCAATAAGCATAAAGAAACACAGCAGCAAACATTTCGCATGCAGAAAGCTGGAACTCTAAATGCAAAGAAAGAAGGACAACAGCAGCGAGGCAGAAGTACCTTCAGTTGCCGACGAAGGATCTAACTTCTCCGCATAAATGGGTGAATACCCTCTATTCATCTTCCTAAAAAGTTTCATCTTTTCTTCCAAAGGAAGTAAGAAGAGCTTTCTACTCTCTTCAAACAATTTCTCAAACAAATCTTTGTCAACCCCATGATTCACAATGTAGAAGAAACCGGATTCAATGCACGCCTGATAAGCCAAATAATTGACCCAAATGTGATATGTATCAGAACATTAGCCATGATCAGTCAAGCTATTCGTTAGACAACCAACTCAACCAAAAGTCTAGACCGATGGTTAAGGCACCCACAATGATTTTATACCTTGAACGCTATTGAACTACACCAACAACAACATTACCCCAATGCATGGCAGAGGCTCCCACCATAAGGTGGGGTAAGGGGGGTTCGGATGTATGCAAGCCTTATCCCTACGTTGAAAACATAGAGAGAATATTGTCTACAGATGACCTATAATGAAATTTGCTTGGAGAATCGCAACACTTGTACTTCACACAATGTTATTGAATTACGCACCAATTACATAAATCATGGAATTAACTTCGATTGAGTACAAAATTACACAAGATTGACAAATGATCATATCATTCAAGTACCCCCTTGATGATAGAGGCTAAGATGCACCAGTTATAATTCCAAAGTGTAAGAGAGGACATTACGCTAAAAGGGACTACAAAATTCACAATTCAGCATACAACAACTAAGTCCCTCGGGACATATGGGGTCGACTAACATGAATCGTGGTAACGAAAGTAGACGTAATATACAATAAACATAAAATACGAAAAAGTTGAAGAAATAGGACCTGACGGATTGAAGCAGCAGTGGAGCGGCGGTCAGGGGCAGTTAAGTCAATTATGGGCAAGTTTATGATTTGAGCTACCTCTCCCATTTTTTTTTTTTCTTTCTTATGTTCTCTCCTATCTCCCTGCTTTGTATTTCACACTGAATTATTGCTTTGTGTGGGTTTTGGTGATAAGTTCATTTATACTCTACATCTCGAAAACACCCCCAACTCATCCTAAAATAGCTTAAAATATTGAAACAAAATCAACACTCGCTTTAGTCAACCTCAAGGGTACTGGGGATATTACGAAAACTCCGAGCCTACCACAAGGATACCGTGGAAAATATCACATAATACAATTGTCTAGCATTGTTTAAGAGTATTAGAATCTTGATCACTGAATTAATTTCTTTGACTCGTTGACAAGACCAATCATTAATAGTTTGAAAAAACAAAAGGAGTATCTTTTGTTGCATAGTCTTGTCAGTCAAGATATGGATAGGAGTATCACAAGTCATGTTACTTAATGCTAATGTTGTCACTCATGACTTCATGACTCATGAGTACGCTTGTCTCGGTTTTTCTTTGAAATGTATCTACACGACAACTTTCCCGTAAATAAAGAAGGAAAAAAATGTCACCCAAAAATGTAACAAATTCCAATTAAGCCAATAGTTCAAATTTTCCAACAATTCTTACACAATACACAATTGCAAACAGTTGATTCATCTACAACAAAGGAGACAGTACAATGCAGAATAAAGCTCTACTTAAGCGAAAAACTAGTCGAGGAAGAAGGCAATGGTTCAAGACAATCGAATACATCAGTAGGGAAGTCATCAAAGAAACCATCAGGATTTGCTAAATTTTCCTCAGCATCACCCTGCAGCACAAACCTCTTGCTGCAGCTGCTATTACCAGCAGTCATCATTCCTCCGAAAAATGGCGTATCTAGACCGATTTCACCCATGTTTTCTTGCAGCAGATGGTCACCAGGATCATTCATACTCGGAAACAAGTCTCTGCAGCTGTTAGAAACATCAGCAAATACATTTACAAAGTCTTGGTCAGGTGATACATTTGTCTGTGCAGGCAATGGCTCGCTCAGAGGCTGATGATTAGGCAATTGGGTGAACCATAATGGGTCTGATAAAGGCACCTCTCTTAGGGGCTTTGGGGTTAGGAATGACGCGTCTGTTGCGGCCAATTGCGCCACCCTTACAGGTTCGGGTTCTGCCTGCCTAGATGACGACTCTGCAGGGTCTGTCACTTGAACCACGTTGTTGCTGCTGCTCTCTGCCGGATCCTGCTTTCATACACAACATCAACACCATCTTTTTAAACAAAAAAAACTTTGTAAGTTTGTAACTACTAAAATTATCTCTACTATAAAATGTCGAGGCAGACATTTGGAAAAGATCGTCTTACAACAATTTATTGTAAACATAAATAATTACGGAAACACTATCCTTGGATACATTTAAATCTGCGCCATGTCTAGGATATATCATATACGGTGAAAATTAAGACACAAGTATATGTAACACAATCTATCTACTATATGGTAATCTTACTGCCCTACTCTATACAAATCATGGGAAAAGTTACTGAAACAACCAAAAATTACTATACCTGTGAATTTGGTGAAAATTGAGGAATTGGTTTCTTTGTAGACTGCTTCTGACGTTTGTTAGAAGGCTGTAAATAAGGATGCAGAATTCTTGCAAGTCTTTTCTGCCTTGAACTCCAGAAATTCTTGACATCATTATCTGTTCTTCCATCTAAATGCGAAGCGATTTTCGCCCATTTGTTCCCAAACTTTGCCTGTAATTCCACCACCACCCGCTCCTCCTCCGCAGTAAATTTGCACCCACTTTTACCACCCAAGAACAAAAATGATAAAAAGTCAGTAAATAAATAATACACAACGTACAAAGCACATTTCAACATACGTGCATTAAGAGAAATTAAATTTGGTGTCGACTAACATGAACAGTCGAGTTAAGACAAACAAACTAACTCACTCACACTTTGAGGTTGGGTCGGAGTTTGTTAACCCAACGTAGACGGCAAGATTTTCCGGTCCGAGGAAGAAGGCCTTTGGATCGAATGGAGCTCCACCCGGTAGGTCCATTTTGCTTGACAAAGTCTATGAGAACTTCATCTTCTTCAGCAGACCATGGTCCTTTTTTTAAACCCGATTCGTCTATACGTCCTCCCGTCATATTGTTACTATCTTAATCTTCCACAGTAAAAATAAATTTTGTACAAATTTGTAATGAAGAACCAAGGTAATGAAATGTGTTTAGAACAATTTATTCAGAAAATATTAATTTTGAGTTTGATTTTCAAAAGTGGCGGTTAAAACGGTTAGTGGCACGCTCCCACTATGTAACCACGTTAACATTATCTAATAAGCATTCTAAAAAATTATTTTTATAATAAGAAAAAGAAAATAGTGTTACATATTAGTGTATGAGATGTGTCGAGTCTTGGATGTATATACGAGATTATAACTTTGATCTTAAATATTAATCCAAACAATCTTACCAACTAAACTAACGGACATATACCAACAATATGAGATTGATACACTGGTGGTACGAGTTAATGAATGCGAAGAATCGAATGGTATTTGAAGCGGGGTGAAAACTGAACTCTGAATACGATCAAAATCATACAACAGCTAGTAATCTTAGTATCCGCATATCTGTGTATCAAAAATTTACCACAGCAGTTTGGCACACATTACAGACACATACAATGCAGGAGAAGGCAAAAACTGTGAGACCTCACATATTTCCGAAGACAGCATGTACAACTCGGTACATATCGCTCCTTCCCGTTTGGAAGGGAAAACGGAACACGAGAACGAATGAAAATCATATCCACTTCTCTAACATTCCCTTCCTCCACACGGTAGTGAAGCCACTACTATTCACCAGCTGATGATGGAGGGCAGACTGCTGAACACGATCAAACTTTCCAACTCTGTGCCAGGATAGAAACTATTCGATTTTCTTTGGGACTTCTGCATGTATGAGCGGGCAATCTTGGTAATGTGTGCATAAACGATATCACCTGCCTGACAAACTACCTCTTCTACCACCTCTTCTCCTCGGTGTTGGCTGAGATGATAAAGCGCTCAACATCTCTGGACTCGGCTGCTCTTCTTCGTCACTAGTTTCATCTGACCTCCATCTTTGGACACCACCTACAGTGATCTCTGCCGGAGAACCATTTGCTTCTTGGCTGTGAGAAGATATGAAACCACAATGTAAGAGCTTAACGAAAGACATTTACCTATATTCATCAGGCTCATCCCCAGACCTATATCCGAACAGTCATTTAGCAAAATTAAAAGAGAGCCAAGTTTCATTGATTTCTCGATGATGTTCAGACTTTAAGAAAGACAGAGTACAGTTATACTATACTTCCAGACCTCGGATTTGATCAAGAATACGGATAGGTTAGCAACTTAAAGTGATGAAACTAAGGGTAAAAGATAGAAATGGGGTAAATAAATAAAAAAAGGAGAGTAGAGCAGAAGTCATTTACCTCCAAGAAACATCCATTGCATCATATGAAGAAACCATATTCCAGGGTTTCTCAGGTGACTGCCTTTTTCCATTTGCAGTTTTAAATCTTTCATGTGATAAATCATTGACTAGTCCACGCATGCTGGTAGGGGTCCTCGTTGGTTTTGCCATGACACGACGAGAATTTGGAGGGCTTATCTTCGGAAATTGTCCAAAAAGACCATTCTGCTCCACTTGGGGGAAGAATTCATCGAGTTGTTTATCGTGGATGTTTTTCGGAAAGAATTTTGATGCAGTTCTATAAACATCTTTAACAGCAGAAGTCCCCGCAGGATGAGACGTATCATCCATCATGACGTTTCTCGAATTGCTGAATGGAGGTTTTACTGATCTTTCAGAATTTGTGAAGAAATCTCCATGGGGAAACAATGGCGCAGGAGGATTACGAAGTTCAGATTGTGTATCTTTAACATGGCCATCTTGAGAGGATCGTAACGAGGCCTCGCCCCCCATCTGAAAAATGAAAGAGGACTGCAACGATGACGATACAGAGGAAAAAGTTGCACCTCTTCCTGTCTCGCCTCCAATTTCAGCTTCCCTTCGAAAATCAACCCCATCCCGACATAAAACCATATCCTCTGTCAACTGTCCAGCCTTCAGTTGTTGCTGCTCAACTTCTGGAAGCAGTTCCACGGACTTGCTCTGGTGAAGAAAATACCACTCTCCTCAGCAATGGACATCAGAAATTTGTAACCAAGTATATTATGGTAAAGAAAAAGAAGCAGATTTGTATCTGTAACACGCAAATAAAGAAAGAAGACAAAACAAAACACAGAGATCGCCCACATCTAATGGGGATATGAGACAAACATGGACAAATCGGACGGGTCAAATCCTATGCCACACCGAATAAGCACCATAATATCAACACTGAAAATTACTGCCCAACAAATAAAAGCATCAGTGATTGGGAATACTTACAACCAATCCTTCTCTCCAAGAAGCTGTAGATTTCATCCTGTTCAAGAGTTCTTCATCAACATCTCTCTTAGATATGAAATCCTCTTCTAGTGTCTGGAGCTTGCGATTAATATGATATGCATCAACATACCGGTGGCGCTACAAATGAAAGACAATACGTCAGGCTGTAAGATCCCAAGTACGTGTTTTGACGAAATCTTTGTCCAGTGACCTACTATCTCAACCAAATATACAGGAACATGAATTTCGGAGAAGTATGATAGTGGACTTCTTCAGTAGCTCTTCAGCATAACATAGACTCAGAAACATCAAATCTAGAAGAAATGTTATAGTTAATGTTATGACTAATCATTTAAAATAGTCCAGCATTAAAAATGTCAAGAGGTGGCAAATGGTTCTAAATGAAATAACCAGGTTGAAATTTCCACATTCAACCATCTACAAAAGGGTAGAGAGAGAGAAAGAGAGTTCACCTGAAGATAATACACAACGAGAAGACTTCCAGCAGTTGTATGAGGGTCAGCTATAGCAAAATCTAAGAGGCTTTTATGCAAATGTTTTTCCTCATCGTGATTCCAGGGTAACTCTATGATACGATCAACTAAGTTTCGCTGGACACAAAGGCCGCAAATTTCTGTCACCAACACATACACCCAATCTGTCCAGTTCCTGAATTCATCTTCAGAGCAATCTGAAGCATCTACCGGGAGCTTATGCTTCAACTGCTTCTCTTTGGCTTTTGTACAAAGCATTCTCTGGTACATAAATGCCTCTGTTAATAGGCCACATTCCACTCTTATTCTAACAGCTGTGACTGCGTCCCTTAAAGCCACCTCTGCTCCGTTGTCACGCCCACACCAGCGTAGAAACATTAAAGCTGAATCTAGACAACCCCTCTCAAAAAGAACTCTTGCGATCTTAGGATGAGCTTCTGGACTTGATATCTCAGGTAGAAGGAGACAAGCTTCCTGACGAACATAATTTTGACGAAATATTATTATGAAGATACACACCAAAATATCAGCTAATAAAGTTCATCTAGGACTTCACTATTGCATGTTCTACCACCAGTAATACACAAATAACTTCTGAACCACTTATGGCTTTGAGTAACGGTATAAGTCAACGTCACACATTCACGTTAAAATGTATGGTTTCGCATGTAAAATTTAACTTCTTATTAGGGGAGGAGCACCTCAATAATGTGATAGTAAGGAGTTACTTCACCGTATAGTGTATACCAACTGAAAGCTGAACGACTCAAGTTACCATAAGATACAGCGTAACACCAAAGTCCCCATCCAACAGCAAGGTATGGGGGTGTCAGATGTACACAGCCTTCCACTATGGTGAAAGCTTACAGATGCTGTTTCTGGACTAGTTAACATAAGAAAAAAAAAATTGAACATATTTTAACAACAGATACCTGGAGAGCTTCCTCAGTGTGATCATCCAGAAGATAAAAGGTCAACGACTCCAATAAAGAATGTCTCGTTATACCAAAAGTAGCTGCCAAATCATCAACAACACACCTCCATTCTTCATCAGATTCTGCTTTCGTCCAATGGCGATCAAATAGATAATAGAGAAACTGAATTAGAGTCAAGGGGTTCAATCCTCCACATAAATGTAAGATAGACTTGTGTTGTAACAGCTACATATATATTCACATCTAAGTAAAAGGATACGATTGCTCGTTTGGCAACCACCATATCAGAACTTCCACAAAGAAAGAGTATATCAATAGCAGCCCTCAGGTTTTCAAATGGATACATGCCTCCCAATCCCTCGACCTTGGACCTGAAAAATGATGAACCACCATCCTTCTGTAAAGATGCGACCTCTAGTTCAACGGCACTACTCTGTTCATACTCCTTGTCAACTTCGAGATTCAACAATGCGTCCTCAATAAAGAGACTTGAGTTATCCTGTTCTGTGCACTCTCCGGAACTATCAACTGCTTCAGGCCATGCCCTCTCAACAGCAGCTTGCTTTCTTTCACGAACAAGATCACGCCATGAAAAAATGCTACCATGACGAGATTTGACATTCTCTAAAAAGAGATGTCTGATGCTCCACATCATCATGTCCATGTGCTGAGACGTAAAGAAATACAAGTGAGATAAATTAAGTATACGCTAAAAAACAATGGTCCAAATATCCTACACCTCAGTTGGATCAACGACTAGAATAAGAAATACAAGTGAAATGTGATGCGATATTCCTACTGCTCAATTCACTTAGCGCTAAATAAGACGGTGATTTAAATATTTATGTATACGCAAATCATAAATACGCCAGAACAAATAGACCTATAAAATAGAAATGTCACACATCCTAAACCTGTTTGGTCTTCAATATACTCTCCTGAAGATGGTTGAGGTCATCAAGCTTTGCTGAATGTGCATCCTTGAAAGACAAGTCCAAAATTTCCAGCACGCTGGACAACCCAACAAGCTTCGACGATATCTTCAATAGCGAATCCATTCTTGTAGTCATCTCAGGGAAATCAAGATTATCTAGCCATTAAGTTAAGTATTAAACAACAAATACTACTGACGACAGACTAAGAAGATGAGAGGGAAAAAAGAAACAAAGCAAGCGACTTGGATACATATCCTTCGAACTTCCTCAATAATAGCTTTGAATGTCCGCTTGCACCAATCCTTGACAACAACCTCATCCAGCAGAAATGCAAGTACAGGATCACTTGATACCGCGCTCTCATCCATGCAAACATCAGTGACATCTGTTTAATATCTGTTAAGGAAATGGCAATCTACAGCACATGGGTTTTTTCTTAAGAACTCCCACACAACAGAGGTAGGATTAAATGCTCGTAGAAAACAGATACAATACAGAAACCAAACAATCATATTTACAACAACATCCATACACAAGACAATCCTCCAAATCGGACACACATTGATCTATAAGAAAATAATGGAATGAAGAAAGGGTGGCTCGCCATAAGTGTGGAAGATGGTTCCAATAGCGATTTGGTGGTGTACTTGGAAAGAAAGAAATAATCGCATTTTTTATGATATTATATTGACACACCAAGACTTCAAATTTTGGTTATTGAGGATGTTGTATAGTTGGAGTCAACTGTTACAATCCCACCGACACTTGACTTTCTTTCTTTGTATACGGGCATCACCCCTTTAGGTGTCTTTTGGTATATGGGCGTCCTTTTAAATATATTGATATCCTACCTTACTTATCAAAAAAAAAATATAAGAAAATAATGAACAAACAATTTGTGTATAAGGATAATTGATACACTCCACAAAAGAGTGTGAGAGATATGAAATATCAGGACCCAGACCAAACTAAAAAATGTATTTGTGGCTCCAAGTCATTATCATTGCAAAGAAGAAGCCAGTGTGGAAAGTATATGAAAGGATACATTGGCATACCAGACAGCATAAGTTATTCTCTATGGCAACATCAAACAAAGAATAGAGACGTTGGACATCTGCAGTCAGGTGAGCCACGTCATCCCCATTCTCTTGAGATCTCTCGTCACTGGCTTTAAGAATTAGACCAGCTTCAACACACTCATAGTAAAGCCGAGGCCGATGTACATTCCCTCCCTGAATAAGAGGAGTCCTACAGATGGGGCAGAATTCACAGCGTTGGCTACACTCTGCGCACAAGGATGCATGTCCGCATGAGGTAAGAACATTTTCCACTAAGCGGCCACAACTTCGAAGATCTCTGCTGGCACGACACCTTTCAACTTTTGCCTCGTTGCACAAATCAATAAGATCAATGGAAGCCAAATGTTGCAGCGCATCCTGAAATTTACAGACATGAAAACGAATGCTACTCAGGCCAATACTATTCATAATTATTGAGCCCAATACCAACACTGAATTCATAACTTAACCCTGAATAAGTGACAACCTGTGTATACCAGCTCATTGGAGTGATTGGACGTATTACCAAGTTACGATTTCTTGGTACAATATAACAAATTCTTGATAGGTTCATACTTTAATCTACTTTGCAGAATTGTAGGCAATGGACTCAGCCACTCACCTTTAGCATTTATAGCCTTTGCCTTAAAAAATATACTACCGCTCAAATGCATATTTAAGAAACCCTCAGATCATGGGACTGGCACAGAGACAAACACATGTACACCACGACAAGGGCTCTCACGAAGTCCCTCTTTCACATACTCCACATTCTCTTCCACTCTCCACCCCACTCACTTCAAACTCAACGATCGTGGAACAAACTCTTCCCATCCCTCTCCTTCCAGTTTGCCTCTCCTACTCATTCTATTTTTAATCAGAACTAACATTAGAACGACCTCACATTTATCTAAAATGCTTGCTTTACAACGACAAACCTAAGAGGGGTTAAATCCATACCTGGGGCACAACCAATTATATAGTATTCCACTGCCATTCCCTCATTCCGGCCACCCGAGTATCACTACAACACCTCACCATCCCTCATTTTCCGGTACCAATTAAATAGTATTCCACTGTCATTACCCCTATTCCGGCCACCCGAGTATCACTACAACACCTACACATCCCTCATTTTCCGGTACCAACGCCTCGCCTCACCTCGAGTTCATATACACAAATTCCCATCTCCTATGATCCTATCGTAATCCTAACACAAACAAACAGCTATATATAACAATACTAAACACAACTAATCCAACCCCAACACAATAATAGCTTAAATTCACAAGAAAAATACATACAAATTAAAATTAATTCAACAAAATTAACACTTTCCACAAAAACAATTAAAACCCACAAATAACAAAGAATTGGAAGTGCGATTAATACCCAAAAAATGAGGATTAAATTACCTGAACAACTTTGCTACTGTAATCAGGATTTAGTGGGCATTGATTAATATTATTAACAATTGAAGAAGACCCAAATCTGGACCCATTAGTAAGCTCATAAGTACGAATTGGACCGTCGTATTTGCTTGATTTCATGTTTATATAAATTATTACAGAAATTGGGGTTTCTTAAACCCTAATTGAAAGAGGGGTTTAGGAAGAGTGAAATGTTAGGGTTTTAGAAAAGGGGGGAAATTGATTTAATTGGATTGAATTAGTAGGAAATAGAAAGAAGGGTTTTTGGGAGTGTGAGTGAGGGTTTTAGAGAGGAGAGAGAAATCTGGGGATTTCAATTTGATTTGATTTTTTTTGTTTTTTTGATAGAACCGCCATGGGAGCGGAGCGGGGGGAAATATTCTTCGCAATGTGCCCTCATTGATCCGGCCAAAAAAAATGTTTCGGTGGCGAACTCGAGTCGGTTCCAACGGTCTCTTTGTGAGGGGTTAAACTTTCTCTTTAGCGGTTAGTGTTTTTACTTGTGGATCTGTGTTGGGAGTTAGGAATATGCATAATTTGGTTGGGACCGAAAGATACTCGTAGTGGAGTTGAGCCCAGTTCGGCAATCAACGGCTCTTTGTGAGGGGTAATAGGAAGTTTCACTCTTTGGTGTTTTTGTTACTTGGGCTATGCTGCTAGGAGCGTGCATAAGTCATTTCAGATCAATAAATGGATCGAAACTGAATATTTTTGGCATAGACTGGAACCAGTGTATCTGTTCATCGATTTTGTCATAGAATGGAACCAAATTGTTTAAAATGCATAAGTGTGTCGACATAATTATAATTAATTTGAGTGGATGCTCCCTCTTTTTTAGGAATATGTTAGTATATGAATCGTCCTAGATCGTGCATTACATTTCGAGGATTACATACTTCGTGATAGATATTTGATGACAAGAAACTCATACGAAAAATAACGAAAGTAGTAGGTTTTCATCCACATTTTCCGGATTTTACATAAAGCTCATGCAAATGGCTCAAGTTACCTTTCAAAAAATTCCATAATTATGTACGAGTCTCTCCTTAGCTAATATATATCTCAAAGTACGTGATCCTCGAAAAGTAATGTATGATCTAGGGCGGTTCAGATACCAACATCTTCCAAAAAAAACAAAGGGGGTCATCCACCCAAAGTACTCCATAAATCAATGCACACTCTTCCGGAGTCCTCAATTTCCCTCACAATGCATAGCATAAAGGCTCTTAACTACAACTCGATTCGACATGAGCGCTCTTTCCAGTTACCTCTCCTTAGAACTTTAATAGCAAGCTCATCGTTCTTGATGGAAAGTTCAGACGTACTCTGATAAATTTCACCATGCACGAACATCTATTTTCTCAACTCAACAACCTTAGGATGAGCCAACTAGGGTTTTCTTAGTGACTCACATCCACATCCCCCTCAAATCACACATTCATCCCAAATCTCCTCCAAATCATACATGTAAGGACATTTCTGATTCTTATTACTAACCTAATTCATCAAATTATCCAAAATCCACCCCCAAACTCATCGTTTCACATAAACTTCCACACAATACGTCACGTTCAAACCCCACCTTACAACGACGATCACCATTCCATGAAACCCCAAATGACACTACAACCCTTCCCTCAAAAACTTCACAAGTCACAACTACTTCAAACGAAGGGCATAATCGTCATTCTACAAGGATACCGTACTTCCTTACTTCCCCCACTCCTCCCAATATAAAAGCTTCTTCTACACTCAACACAACACAACACAACACACCACACACACACCATCGTACGAACAACGACGACAACAAAAACAACAAAAGAAGTTATCTTTTTTCTCTCCGCCGGCGGCCGATAGCGAGGCCGAGTCCACCAATAGCGCCACCGTAGCGCGGCCGATACATGTATAAAACCACCGTCGTTGTTATTACTAAGTTGGCGAAAAAAAACAAGAAAGAAAGAAAATGGCAGCAGCGCCGGTAAAGTCACCGTTACACAACTTCCAGCCACTCCGTTGGAACACCAAGAGAACCACCCGTTGTCCAACGTCTCCGTCACCTCTTTCGCCGTCACGATTACCACCACCGCCGCCGCTGCCGCCGTCGTCTATCCCAGTCGGATCTCGCTCTTCCCGTAGCCGCCGCCCCGCCACCCCCAATCGTCTCTCACCGGCGCGCGACAACAACAACAACGGACTCTTGTCGAAGCCCGACCCGGAGCCCGAGCCCGAACCCGAGCCGGTTGCTGATGAAGTGGAGGAGAAGCACTGGAATTTGCGCCCTAGGAGAGGAGCTGCTGCCACTGGTGGTGGTGGTGGTGCGGGTGGGGGAAGTGGAGCGGCGGCGGCGGCGGGGGATGCGGCGGAGGGAGGAGGAGGGGGAGCGCAGAAGACGGCGGCGAGGGTGAATGTTGGCGGCGGCGGTGGTGGTGGAAGTGAGAGGAGAGAGAAACGGAAGATATGGATATCATTGTCAAGAGATGAAATTGAGGAAGACATTTATGCCCTTACCGGAGCTAAGCCGTCACGTCGTCCTAAGAAACGCCCAAAGAGTGTTCAGAAGCATCTTGATGTTAGTCTTGCTTCTCTATTACGCTTCTTTCTCTTTTATATACTTTCTGGGGTTTTGTTGTTGTTGTTGTTGATAGAAAATTGATGATGGTTTTTTTTTTGGTCTGGGGTTTTGTTTGTTGTTGTAGAGTGTGTTTCCAGGGTTGTGGTTGGTTGGACAATCTGCTGATTCGTATCGAAATTTTGATCCTCCTCCTAAGGTGTGTATAAAGATCTCATCTTTTTATGTTTTATGGTGTTTTGGCATTGATTTTGGGATGAATTGGTGTTTATTTTGCAATGATTTGTTGTTTGCAGAAGTATATATTAGCATAGGATCAAAGACTTATTGCAGGATTTCTAACATTTGAGCAACAAGGTATTCTTTTGCTGTACTTTCTGTAATCTGCTTGTGTAAGAATCTTTGATCATGGAATAGGTTGGGGTTTCTCTGGTTTTCGGACTGTCGAACCTCGATTTTGTGTTAATTTTGATCGGGTGACGAGGTGGGGTTTCCCGTCTCATCGTCATGCCGGGCAGTAGAGTGTGCATTTGTGTATTGTTATGATTTTGGTGTGTGGGTGGTGAGATTGTTTGGTTGTTTTGTTTTTGCACAGGTGATTGGAAGTATGAATGAGTTATTGAGGAAAAGTGTGGATCTTTTGGAAGCTGGTCTGCATTGTGCATTTGGGAGACCTTGCTTTGGAGGTATAGTTCTCTGTAAAGAGGGTTTGTTTTGGGGTATATGGTTGATACAAAAGGAGGATGTTAGTGAATATTTTAGGGTTTCATCTTAGGTACAAAGAGGGTGAGGTTAGAAAGTTCGATATCCTTTTTATAAACAGATGATGGATTTGGTAGCTGGTAAATGTAATTCTGGATCTTTAATTTGTGATGATGAGATAGTTATTTCATTGATCGGGCTTTCTCATTGTCCGTTATACATTGGGAACATATTAGCAATCATGTTTTGAGTTTCCTTGTTTCTGTTGTTGTTGTTGTTGTTGTTGTTGTTGTTGTGTGTGCAGTGCATGCTTTCTGCTTCTGGAATAATATTTTTGTTAACATCCGTTGTCAAAAGAAGAATCTTTGATGAGGTTCTAAGCATATTTGTCCTGTGCACTTTTTTTTTTTTTGTCGTGGTATGATTGTGAATCTGTGATCTATTTGGCAAGGCATTTGTCAGATCCGTAAAAATGAATAGAATCACATGATGCACTTAAAGGGTTGTTCTAAGTTTGTTTGAGCTGGCCTTCATTTCTTTTCAAGTGCACAAGAAGAACTTAGACTCTGCTAATTCGTATTGATGTGCTTTGGGGCTTTGTTTGAGATGGTGTTTGGTTTCCTGATGGTTGATGGATAGTTTAGGGCATCGTCATCAGCTTACCGGCCTGCATTATCGGACCTTTAAAGTTCAAACTTTTCTTTTGATATAAAACCATAGAGAAAGAGCAATGCCCTAGTGACAATCTAACATGCTGAGTTGCCGATATCCTATTTTTTTAGCACGGTAATGACACTTCATTTAACTATATACTGTGTTAATACTGGGTCTGTCTTTAAGATAGTGTGGGGTTTCCTGATGGTTGATGGGTAGTTTAGGGCATCGTCATCAGTTGACCGGCCTGCATTATCGGACTTTCAAACTTGCCATACTAGTAACAACCTAACATGCTGAGTTGCCGATATCCTTCTTTCTTAGCACGGCAATGACACTTCATTTATCTAAATACTGTGTTACTGGCTTACTGCTGGGGCTTACTTTGAGATGGTATGGAGTTTCTTGATGGTTGGTGGGTAGTTTAGGGCATCCTCATCAGCTTACCTGCCTGCAATATTAGATTTTTGAACTTCCTTGTGAGAAAAGACCATAGAGAACTGAGCGATGCCATAGTAACAATCTAACATACTGAGTTGCCGATATCCTTCTTTTATAGCCCGGCAATGAAATTTCATTTATCTAAATACTGTACTGCTATCTCGTTGCCTTTTTATTTCACACTGTCATGATTTGTCCGATATTGTCGTATTAAACATGATCTAAATGAGATACGTCCAAATGTCGATTGTTGTATTCTTGTTGTGATGAATTTAATAGTCCCCTTGTTTGGATCTAGTGTTACCTTTAAAGAATTAAAGCCATCTCAGACATAGAAGTCCAATCCTGTTGAGGTATACATGACCTAAATGAGATACGCCCAAATGTCGTTGGCTGTATAACGTATTATTGTTGTGATGATTTTTACAGTCCCTGTATTTGGATCAAGGATTACCTTTCAAGAATTAAACCCACCTGCTATGTCAACCTTAGTTTTTTTAACCTCCATTTTTCAATCACCTTTTGAACATATCTTCTTGAGGATGTCCAAAGCATTAAACTCACCTGATATGTCAACCTTAGTTCTTTGAACCTCCAGTTTTTGACTCACCTTTTGAACATAATCTGAGGATTTCCCTTTGCCACCTGTTCCATAGCATCTGCCGTCGCCTGTGCTTTGCACGGTTTTCTGCTGAGTGCCACCTTAGACTTCCTTTTTCTATCTTCATGTTTCATTGACAGTCCTTTGTTGCTAATGCATTCAAACCCAAGTGGGCTTTTACTTCTTACTCAAAACATAAAGGGTGATGCAAATCACCATGTAGTACACAGCCTTTTTGTTCCTCTCCTAACACTTGCTCTACTCCCAGTGAGCTGTGATTGCCTGTCCAACTCTTACACCTTTGACTTGTATGAGCTCATTTGATCCCTTGGATTTGGTGCTGCTTTGTCAGGGGGACTGGTCTACTGAGGAACTATTCTCTATACTTCATTTGGTAGACCCAGTGGGGATGTCATTTGTTCTAAATCTGTTTCAAGGTACTTGTAAAATGTGTTTGGTCGTTACACTCATCATATCCGTGTTGTTCTATCTCTGCCTGGACGTGTATCAACTTGTTGAATCTGTTTGTGTTTGCCTAGTTTATGCATTGCCTCTCTCTTGGAGTAATCAGTTAATAACACCGTTCAGGCTATTAGTAAGTACCTCATTGCTTCTGTGTTTGCTCCGATATGAAATCGGTAGCTGACTATGTGTTTGTCCGTACAATTGGGATGCTTTCTTGAAGGTTTCCTCATTCTTTCCATTTCTTTAGCATATGTTCATCGTTTGTACTGTCATATGGTATGTTTTTTTATTAAATGATGGTACCGTAATTATGGAAGTTAATTTGGTGAGATAAGTGGTGATTTCCACTTCAGGCATGTGGTTGCTTCTTGCAGGATATGTAGTCTTATAGGGGATGTTCTTTACTCTGATTTCGTATAGGGGATGTTCATCGTTTGTACTGTTATGTGGAAGTTTTTATTTTTTATTTTTTTATTTTATTTTTTTTTATTTTTTGAGATAATACCGTGATAAAAAGTTGATTTGGTAAGATAAAGGGTGATTTCCGCTTCAGGTATGTGGTTGCTTCTTGCAAGTAATGTAGACTTACAAGGGAGGTTCTTTACTCTGATACTAAAGATGTATTATTGCATTAACATGCTTACCAACTTTCTAGTATCAAATAGAATCATTAGCTATTTGTTTCCAGAATAAGTAGGATGCTGTGTTTACTTTTTGACATTTGTGATGGTCGTAAAATCGTCGTTCTTTACAAAGTCTATCTAAGATACAGTAACATTATTCTTGCATTTAGGATCCACTGTAGGACTGTTAATGCTTTGGAGATAGGTATTGAAACTGGCCTGACTGATATGCATGCAAGTCTTTTCAGGTGGTGCAGTGGGCTAGATCCCCCTCCCCCCTTCCCCCTCCTGCTCTATTATTAGTTTTACTCCCATTGCTAAAGAGAATCAGTCATCAGAATGTCAAGTGTTTCTCTTGTCTGGTTATCGATTCAAAGGGAGAGTTTCTTGTTTCTGCTGTCTGCAAGAAGAAAGTGCGACCATGTTATGTTCTTGGTTTAGATACCCCGTAATGAGGCAGGTTTTATATCATGAGTTTTACTTTTGTGCATTTGACTTGCGTTTGTGCCGCCTCTAATGGATGTTCTGACTTCTGAGTATGTCTAGATTAGCTCGAGGTCATTGAGCTCCTCACTGATCATTGTGAATAAATTGATTTCTTTGACGGGTATGCATTGGCTTGGTCTGGTTTGGTTTGAAACTTGTACAGTTGTAAATCTGCGCAGTACTTTTCGACAGGGCGAGAAAACGCCAGAATGATCTGTGGTTCTTCCTGCTACAGGCAGTAATAGTGTAACAGTGTGTTTTGCAATTGCTGATGGGGTTGCTGCACGGGTCTTGTGCATTGCAGCGTGTTGTGCCTTCTTTCTGATTGAGAAGGTCATATATTTTCATGAACAACTTAACACTTACTCGTATCATAGTTTGTGTTATACTAACACGATCTCAAATTATATTGCCAGTACCGGTTTTTTTGTTGTTGTTTAGTATCGCTATCAGTGTAGTTTCTTCATGTTGTGCATCTCACACCTAGAACTTCAGTTCATGGTAGCACACGGCCACACGCCCAGCCAATTTCTTTTTTATTTTTTAGAATAGGACATATTTCTTTTTTTTCTTCACCAAAAAGTATATTCCGTATTCTGTATTATCTTACAAAAAAAAAGAACATTAACATCTAGCATCATCTAGCTATATATTCCGCTGGTTCTTAGGTCAAAAAGATTCCTTATATGCGTTTGTGTATGTTTTGTTTGTTTGTTAAATATTCGTGAAGTCATGTTTGTTCATATTCCATCGTATAGTAAACGGAAAATCAATTATGATATTCTTGACAATTAGGATTTTGAAACACGCACATGAAAAATACATCAATCTTTATTTTTGACGCTTTAAACAATCATAAAAATGGAGGATGGACTTTGTTTTGTCAAGATTGGGCAAGTGAGCAAATGCCTAAGAAAAGTATAAACAACCTAATTTACGTGACATTCCAACTTCCTCAACAAAGCTACAAATGGGCATACGCATAGGTCAACATGTTACATGTCCAATTCGTTGCGTCTTATAAACCCACTAATTCCTAATCATAGTGTAACACACACAACTCTTGATACCTCAATAAGATATGGCACACTTCATTTTCAACATAATCCATGGTGACATGTCGTTGGTCGCGTATGTTGCTCGAACTCAACTAGAATTACCTTCCAAGTACATATAACTAACATGAAATGTCGAGTCGTCGAGTGTCGGTATGCAATATCCGAGAAAAAAGAACTCTGGTAAAGTTCTTTTATCTTCGAGCTGTGGACAACAATGAGTAAAGGAAGAGGACAAATTTTAGTGAGTCATTTTCAACTTTATATTTTCCATATCAAAAAACCTTAATGAAATCTTTTGAGTTTGAGAATTTTACGATTGATTTTGTTTGGATTCTTGGTCGGTTTATCTCCAAAGTTTTGGTCCCCATTATCTTTTTCATGCCACCGGCAGTTGGAGTTAAGAGACCCAAATGATATTGTGGTCACCAGAAAATATGGGCTGATTAAACCCGATAATAATGATCCAAGTTGGAATAACTTTTGGGCCTTATATCATTTCGACGTAATGTCAAATGGTTGGACCACAAAAGTGGCACAATCATCATCATAATTTGTCTTTTTGGGCCAAACATATTTTTACATAACTCGTACCAAAGTGGTCCATTTTGCCTATATTCATCATTTAGAGATTAGTCTTAATCATCTAAATGTGTTGATAGTGTCTAGTTTCTTGCCTTTGCGTGTTCGTCCATCTATATTCTGAACCTGTGGTAATCTGGCAATCTCAGACATTTAAGTCCAATCTTGTTGAGCTATAGCATAAATATAAATGAAGTCGTCGGAAAAAAAAAAAATCCAATAACATCGAATCATATACGCGTCAGCCAGTTCATTATGATGTACTTACCCTTTTTTACCAATTATAATCAAAATCTCGTTTTAATGGGCGTAATAATTGATTTGAAATATATAGAGTATGAGGAAATAGACCTACCTCCTTAAACAATCATATAGCTAGGGTTTAATTATTTGTCATGAGTTGAACAATAGCCCAACATTACGATAGCAACATACACTTGTCGACCAAATGAATATCTATGAGACGATAATGGACATATACATGCATCATTATTATATATAGATATGGCTCCCGTCCAATCAATATCTATGTGGATGACATGTTGGATCGGATTATATTTTGTATTTAGCTAACTATAAACTCGACTTTTCAAACCAATTAGTTATGTGAGCTTCCATATCAAGTCATGCATGATAACATAGTAGCATTTTTGTCCTTTTATATAGACCTAAGAAGTATTCTAATGTACTAATAGAGAATGACATATAATTGGGTTAATGATTTTAGGTTAACAATGTAGACATTACGCAAATATTGTTGAGCCGATAATAAACAAAGTATGGATAACACTATACTTACTATATGATGTTGATCAATTAGTTAGGTATGCTTTATTCATGAGTTGCCATTGCCACTCCTATGTTGTCTTGTGTCTGGTCCACATAGAACTATGGATGGATGATGTCTGTCTATCAATTTCTATCATTATTTGCCTTTTGATTCGGTCAACCAATCAATCATATGTAACTTGATAAGTTGTAAAGGTTAGGCCGTGACTAACTAACACCCAATGTGAACAAACCCTTTGACGTAGTTAGATTTTCTACGATTACTAATCTGTTACCTACTTTCTGTCCCGTTCTGTGTTATCACTTCACTAAGATTTCGTTAATTGGCGTGGTTATGAGCTAATATGAACAAGCTTAACTTACAAGAAGGTAAGGAGTTGTGACATTACTTACAGCCGTACAGGGTCACTAACAAAGTAGACATGGAGTGCAGCAAAAAACGAGAAGTTCATTCAATGCAAACAATTCTACGCGGTCAATGTTAGGTAATGATGAGTAATTATTACGATGTTAATTAAGGTGAATTACTATGTTACCTAATACATTACCCTTCATATTCAATAACTTCAATATTAGGTGAATGAACAATGCTTATTCTCTCCACAATAAGGAAGTTGTTTTCACGTCATTAAGCAATGCCCATCGGAAGACCGTGTTAGGCGACGTCGACGACCAATTAGCCTAATTTCATCAAACATTTACACTTACGCAATACTCATTCTTTGAGTAGTAATGTGTTAATTTAACAAGACAATTCACTTAATTAAGCATCGATTTCCTCACCAAACCCTACTTCTTAAGTCTAATCACCCTAGCTAACTAATTAAGAAAGCAACAAACTTAAACCCAAGACAAAGAAACATCACATCAACACCTCCTCTCCATGTATGAAGCCTGCCCCTAAACACAAGTTAATTAAACGACTAATTATCCTAGAGTTTAGGGAACAAGAATGTCATAAATTATGGAGAAATTTCGGCACCAATAAAATATGAAGTACTAGTAAATTAATTTGATTTGATTAGTAGATACTCGGATAATTTACAAGAGATACGTCCTTCATTTTCTCCTGGATGTAGGGAGTAAAATTAGCACTTAAAAACTAAAATTAATTTAAGAAAAAAAAAACTAAATAGAAGTCATTCAAAGACAATGATTTCATCGATGATCGAAACTGATCTGATCGGTCAATAAAATCCAAAACATATTAGAGACCCACCAAATCATTTCTTCATAATCATCATCTTAAATTCTTAATCCTACAAGATCATCAACATTAACATACGAGTATTCCATCTCATTTAATGTAATTTAATTTAACTAATTAACTAATCATTAATTTTTATAACTTTTTCACATCTCCTCAGATCTAAATATCATTTTTCCCTTCCTCCTCCTGCTCCTAAACACAAAACTTGTCGAATGACGAAACTACCCCTAAGGGTAACCCATAATCACGACCGAGGATGGAGAGCTTCAAAGGGCCGGATCGGGACAGGAGCAGCAACCCATGGGTTACCGGGCATGGGCCGGTGGGTGGGCCGAGAGTCGGGAGCAGGGTGGGCCTTGACTTGGGCCTGGGCCACGGCGGAGGAAGAGGTGGAGGAGTTAGGTGGGACCGCCACACGCTCACATGAAGGGCACATTGTGAGGGTAGTTGGTGGGGTCATCTGCATGTAGAACTGTGGGGACAGCTTTAAGGCGCGCAACTCTTGAACTTCTTTCTGAAGCCTCCTGTTTTCCTCCGTTAACTGCTCACAACACCGTTTTAGAAACTCGCAGTCTACCTCCGTTTGTTTCAACTTTGTCCTGTTTTAGCAAAAAAAACAGATAAATTAATACATCGTCCTACCAAGGGTAAATCCGGAATAATGTCAAAATGACAAAAAAGCCCTTTAAAGGTTGTGAAAATTACTAACCTAGCCCTGCGATTCTGAAACCAGACCTCCACCTGCCGTGGTCTAAGTCCAAGCCGTTTAGCTAAAGCCAGCTTTTGCTTCTGCCAAAAGATTTATACCAAAATTAGTCAACATGTAAAAAGACGAAAATGCCCCTGAAGGAGAAAAAGAGAGGAAGCGTCATCGAGAAGAATAAGAATACTTACGGGGTTGAGAGTGTTGTGTTCTTTGAAGCTTTCTTCAAGGATAGCGGACTGGTCTTTAGTCAACCGGAGTTTTTTTCTAGAATTCTCGCCGCCGTCTTCGTCGTCGCTTAAACCGCGTGACGACGCTCTTTCGACCTCGATATCATCGCCGGCGCCGGCGGAGTCTCTCTCTCCGAGACTCCTCTTCCCACTCGCTGTCGAAACGGTGCTGTTTGGGGAAGAAACTCCGGCGTCATCCTCATCTCCGGCGCTTCCTCCGCCTCCGGCCGGCCTGTTCACGTCTATCCCCCGCAGAAACGATCTACACGTGTCCGAGTTCCGATCTGCATAAAAAAACCATATTAATCTCAAATTACTAATAAAAAATCAAACTTTTTATTCAGAAAAAAATGTAAAGAGAGAGAGAGAGAGAACGAACCGGAAGGGGGGAAGGAGTCGGTGCTGCGGTTCCCAGGAAGCTTCTGGAGGAAGGAAGCGGAAGCGGAAGGAAAGGTAGAAATGGAAGAAGGTAAAGAAGGGTTCATCATGAGGTTGAGTTGTAACGGAGAAGATGTGTTGTTGTTGTTGTTGGTACTAGACGGCGTCGTTTGATGTTGATGATGATTATTATTTCTGTTCATCATCATCATAAAACCACTCATATGATGATTCTTATGATTATTAACATTATTGTTGATCATGATGTTGTTGTTGTTGTTGTTGTTGTTGTTGTTGTTGAGGCTTGTAGTAGAAGCTGTGTTGGTGTTGGTGGTGGTGGTGGTGTTACAAGCCAAACTCAAACTAAGACCCAAATCTTCCTTCCCAACCACCATCATTATAATTATAATCTTCCTTGTATGGTATGGTATGTATGTCTTGATGAGTTGAATCTTCTTCTTGAAGATACAAATGAAATGAAAAAAGAGGGGAGAGAGAATTGTGGAGAGAGAGAGTGGGGGAATAGGAAATGAGGAATGAATGAGGGAGGGAGGTGGGAGAAGAGGGGAAGAAAAGGGGTTATATAGAAAGGGAATGAAAGAGAGAGAGAGAGAGAGAGAGAGAGGATGTGTAACAGTTCAATCATGACATGTTCTCAGTAATGAGGAGAGAGAAAAAGAGAGAGTGTGAGTGTATGTGTGTTGTGTTGTGTTGTGTGACATTTGAGTACCCCTTCATTATCTCAATCATTTCATTTCCCACCCTTGAGCTTGACTACACTTATTATTATTTTCCATTTATTTTTTCATTTATTTTTTATTACTCTATTTTGCCTCATCAAAATATTGCACTCCCCTCTTTTATTGTGTGTGTGGGGGGAGGACCCACTAGGTACTTGACTGATATTTTTACTTTTATTTTTTTACTCCTTTTGATTTACAAGTTTTGCTAAAATTACTTTTGGTGTGTTTTAGGAAATTGGAATTACTTCTTGAGCTACTACTCTAATTTTAGTCTCCACCTTCATTGAATGTAGTTACAATCATGCTCATTTGTCTTAATTAATTTTTTTTCTTTCTTTTTATGAAGGTTGCAAATTAGCGAGGGGTAATGTTTTTAAATCAAGTTACGTAGGCGTGATGATTTGTATGTGTTGGAATTTCAGGTACAAAATTTTGTTTCGTCCCAATAAGTCAACAATTATACCTTTTATCTTGAGAAATTGAGAATCTCGATAAAATACACAGATTGTTACACTCTTTGCATCATCTCGGGTTCCTCGAGTGCATTTTGAACAAAATTTGATTCAGTTCAACGGACTATACTTTAAGTGTGTAACGTACTATTCAACAGGGGAGTTCCTCGTGTGCTTTTTGAACAAAACACTGAATTAGTTACTCGTGTGTTTTCTGAACAAAATTTTGCTTCATCCCGATAAGTCAGCAATATCCTGAGAAAATGCCGGTATAATAACCAATATCATTACACTTTTTATCTCACTATTTTACGGGGGAGGGGGGGGTGTTCCTCGTGTGCATTTTGAACAAAAATATAGATTTAGTTTATCTGATTATAATTTACGTGCATGTTGTATTTGATCCAATCAAACAATAGGAATCAAGGAAAATGAGGTTTACCAAATTGAATTATCAACACATTCGATCTCCAATCTATCATAGATAAATTTATTAGTTATTACTCACTAAAAAACTACAAATTTTACAGCTTTTAAAAAGTGATTTAGCTAATCTTTTTTGTTTTGGAATTTGGATAATCTCTCATTTGGCTTGCATGCGCTTGGCCCGCTGCTGACCGTTGACTGTGTGAATGAGGGGAGAACAAAAGTGGGAGAGAGGGATATGAAGGGGAAGAAATAAGGGACTGTTTGTTTAAAAAATAGGGCAATTGGTGTAATTTCTTTAATTTTTGGGGAGTTCCAATTCAATCTTTTTACTTTAAAAGGGTTACTTTACCTAAACTTTTAACCTAATTTATTGGCTATTAAACACCCTTTGACGTACCAACATTTACCCAAAAAAGTTAAAAAGGTGACTATTTACAAACTTAATGCATTTAATCTACTTAATTGTGATTACTAGTACTTGACTTGCCTTCTGTTAGAAGCTAAGAATTTTACTACTCACTACTTATTTTCACCTGGCGTGTTGTGAGTTTATAGTAATTAATAATGGCATATATTAAATGATAAATTAAATGAGTTAATATGAGCAAACGTGAGTGCATTTAGATTTGAATTTATTTCTGGGTTTGACAGGACCTGCACAACAGAACATGAGACTTCTTATTCATGAATAATAATGCATTGATCATGAAATTTTCCTTGCCCTATTAAATACCAATGAATTCTTGTAATAATGTTTTGTGGAGGAGTATCAGTTTTTACCTTCCACTATCTTGACTCAATTGGTGTTGTAATTAAGAGAAATTATTGCTTTTTGATGGTTGAGTTATAACATAATATTCGTGTTAAAATAACATCATCAAAAGAACAAGATATTCGTGTTAAGAAATAGCATACGGTTGTTGGTAAATGGCTTTTAGTGTCATTTGATTGACTTTAATCATGTTCGTTTTATCAAACTACATAAATAGGAAGATTAGAAATCTCCTTCGTGTTAGAAGAAAATCAGCGTAAAAGGTAAAGCTCTGAGTTATGTGAAACAATAACTTTCTAATATAGTAGTTGTTGGTGATTTATACTTTGTGAAACGTCTACTAGTATGCTTTAACTCTAAAATCACTAGGAAAGACGCGGATAATGAGATAAAGTGAATGACAAAATGAGTAATCGAGGTTCGCTTTTATCAGATAATAAAACAATAATAAATTTGTACCACTAATACACTCCGACTAATTGTCAATTAGACTGTTCTCGGGAGATTTCGTGAATATATCGATCGAAATGATTACGAACTAAACAAAAATACTAAAAACCATAATTATCACAACATTGCACATATCAAAATGATGTACTCGTAGCAAATCACGGACAACATAAAGGATAATTTTGGTCCCAAGGATAGAACAAGGAATTAAGCAAAACACATGAAAATACCATCATACATTCAATTCACACCCTCAAATCCTCATGATTCAAACATTAATGCGTATATTGCCCCACATAAGATAGACATGACCCATCAATATCTTAACTACATCAACATCCGTCGATTTTGTGATGCTTTTGAATCAACGGCTGTGATTCTACAAGAACTCAACCCTATCATTGAGAAGGGAGCAACCAATGTAACCCTACAGTTAAAAAAAAAATTAAAAAATTATAGGACCAAAAAAAGTAAAAGTGGACAAACGCTTGGACATTGACAACCATCAAATCATGAGCAGATCGGATGGCCATGATTGGGGAGAAAAACACTACAGATCAAAACCTCATCATATTGCCTCCATCACTCTTGGTCCCACTTCTCCCTCCCCCCATTCTCCTTCCATCATTATTGTTTCTCATTGTAATGACCCCGTCAAAATATCTTAGTCCTAAAATGATTTCGATAAATTCTTAAAACATCATTTTGAATTAAGCTAAGATAACCATTAGCTATCAATGAAAACGATTCTAGTCCATCGACCACCACCGTAGTGCTCTTACTAAAACTCCTGTATTGGTAATCGCAGTGACGTGTTATCTACAAATAATATTGTTCGTCGGACTAATTAGAATATCAACCTATCTATTTAACTAAATTTCAACTACTTATGTGACTGTACTAATCATTTTTTTTCGAGTTTTTCTGACTTTGAATACTCCATTAAAATTAATCAAATCAGATTAGATACGTTCATAAATCGAAGGGTGATGGAGAATCGAATACCGAATTCAGAGGATAAAAAATGTGAAATAGTTGAAAAAAGAAAAGTCAGGGGGGATGAGCACGACTGCACGAGGAGTGTATATCTTCCCGACAAAGGAGTCGCTTTCCCAACCCTTTATATCTCCCACAAATTGTTTTTTTATCCTCTTCTCTTACTAAACAACTCTCCTTCTTTTCTGCCTTTTCTTTTCCCATTTTATGCTTTTTAGCTTTTCACCAGTTGGAGCGTGCGTGTAATGCACCTGCCAATAAAAGGGTAGTCGAGAGCTTTGGATTCTTATTCGCATATAATGTGTGAGCGTGTTCTTCACGCTTTCCTTGCGAATGTGAAGTCAGATATCATGGATGGATGGATTAACCTGTGTTAGCCAAGGAAAACCCTGGTTTGGTCATTACCACTGTTTATGATTGCACATATGGAGGTTGGGTCCTATTTTTATTTTCTGAATAAATACAGCCTTGCAATTATGAGCTTTGCGCAAGGTTACAACTTACAATCATGTCTTTGTTGCAACACCAGATTCTTTTTGTTAATAAAAGATACTAGAGATAAATTTAAGAAAACCTCGGTTATTTTGAGGCATCGTCATGATTTTTGTGGTAAACCTGCGATACTTAATCTGATTTTACAAAATCAATACTACTAGAAAAATACAATGGCACATTTAGCAACATAATTATAAAGCTAACCAACTAATATCTAGGTTCATTTAAATCGAATTCTTAATGCATAACGTTTTAACGCTACAAAAATCTGAATGACCGATTTACCAGGGGTGAAATTAAGCAGAGTCGCTATATGAGCAATGAATAAGGTGGGGGCTGTAAGAGAAGTGGAGAAGACAATAGAGGGTGGGAGTTCACGTGGGGGGTGGAGGGGTCAAATTGCGAAAATGAGGGCGAAATTGCGAAAAAGACAGATAGCAAAAGTTTGATGGAGAAAAAAAAGAAAAAAAAAGGTAAAATACAATTAGAGGAAGGAAGTCACGTGGCCCAAGACATGTTATGCTGGAAGACACGTGGGTCACATAACACTTCCCATGCACAAAAACAAAAACAAAAACAAAAATGCGAAATTTAGAAAGAGAAGCAAATGTGTGGGACCCAATCATCCGATCGTGCGTGTCATATTGTCCCACCTTCGCCCGACACCTTCTCGGCTTACAATCATTTGAACCCTTCTTTTCTTTTCTTTCTATCTAGTATTTTTTTCTTTTTATTTTTATAATAAAACCACTCATTATTGGTGGTGTAACTGGTGTTCCATGTCGTTTCAAAAAAAAAAAAACCTGGTGTTCCATGTCCATCATGAGCCATCTGTATTACCACTGGAGTAAATTGTAAAAAACAATCTTATTTTTTTACATTTACTTTCAAGTTTCATGCAATGAATCAAACATATTGTGTTTGGGTTACTTTCATCTTAAAGATACTGCCTTAGATGTGAATTCGAGTTGAGTCAAGCTAAGTTTTGGTCTAAATTATGTAATCTTGTGAAATGTAATGATCACATCTGAATTTTTATCGTGCGTTAGATATGTATGTTGAGCTAGATGAGCGAAGTTTCAGTCTAATTCAGTTCGATCTCACAACTGAAGTCATGAAAATCTCAAATATAACCGATGTTGAGAATGAGATGAGCGCACTCGAGCCGAGCTTTGACGGATCAAATAATTTGAAGGAGGTAGAGCGTGGAATGCACGAGTGAGAAATGTGAGATAGTGTGGAGGAAGTAGGATAAATATAGGTTTAGGAAGTGAAATGATTGAACCCATCAGTCTGTTTGGTTTTTGTGGAGAACCCATCACTCCAACTTTTCATGCAAATTGGTCCCCCTTTTCTCCGATTCTTTTTGAATCAAATCCGTCCAACTTTACTATGTAGACTACTATGTCAAGTTCAATCACGTACGACCCTTTTGATTTTATTATCAAATTAATTAATTAAATCAATTTTGTTAGTATAAGATAAAGTTTTACAATTTGTTTATTTATGTTTTGAGGTAACACCACTAATGATTAGAACCTAATTGAATAATATCGGCATGCTTGTCTTAGCTTAGCTTCCTTAGTATACGACCAATTTTCATTAGTTTGAATAATCAACTTTTTGTTCTGTTTAGTGGGTCGAAACTGTGACAACAATTCATATTTAATCTCACATTTGCCTATCAAAGTTGGAACCAAACCAATTTTATTCATAAAGTTGCGTGCCCAAGTTTTAGTCGTTCATACTCGTAGACTTTTATTTCATGCACATAGCCTTCCTTTTCAATTTTGCCGAAAATAACGAAACATCCATTAAAAATAGTTGGTACTACTACTAAATAATACTACCCCTAATTGACGCTCTCATTTGTCTTGGAATATACCCAGATCATTTTCGACCGTCTTATTTCCTACAAAACTACATTAGTTTAATTATTTTGATAACGTATGGAGTATATATATGGTATGAACCACTGCAACTCTGCAAGGTCATATAACCTGCCAAATGTTTAAATTTGCATGTAATATAGGTATTCCAATCAGGGTGATATGGCCTCGAACCATTTTATATGCGTCAAACACTAAATAACAGTTAGTTATCATTGAATAATTGCTCATCAATCGGTACCTCTTTGTTAGAAGAGTACAAAACATTCATTTATATTAGATTTTTACCATTTTTTGGAAATACTTTAAATAGTTCTTTAAAAAAATTGAGAGCGATGCATGGTGCAAATCAAAATCGACGATCAGGACTCCTTTTGTCGATACTATATGAAGACATAAAGTGATAAGCACAATGCAGTATCGTGGGAAGCAATATCTTTGAATAGTCTTAAGGACAAGACTGACTTTTCTCATCACTAAATTCGTATAATAAATGTTCATGTCAATTTTTATTCCTAGAACCCCAAAATCGACAATTCATGATTACAGACGGCCTGTTAGGCTGTTACTACAAAATACTACGTACAAATGTACAATTATTATATGTTGCCGGTTGTCGGAGCTCCAAATGCCTATAATAAACGAGTAGCTTTGAGATACCGGCAATTGGCGGCAAAATTCCGATCGAGTATTTGTGTGAAGCGTGAACAACAGCAGGAGTAGCAAATACTCCGGCATCATGTTAATATTTGATCATCTTAACATATGGTCAATCGGTGATATTAAAACCGCTTGTATTGGTAATGAAAATGTAATTAATATAATAGTAGTAGAATTGGACAATAATTCCCACGTCGTAGTGTTTCCATTGGAGGCTAATGCCCCGTCCACGTGACCACGTCCAATCGTCCATGTAAGCTAAGTACATCCCCGTCCTCGTGCTTCAATCCGAGTATTAGTGACTTCTTTTCCCGCATTCTTGACAATGAATTCTCATCAGAAGCGGCCAATTCATCAAAACCTAGCTACCTTATTAGTAGTCCATACTCCATACATTATACTTGTCGTTACATAGTATGTTTAGCAAAATTGTTACAGAGTATAATTAAGGTCTTTAATACTACAACGGCAAACTAATATTTCAGAAATTATCATTACTTCTATCAGATCATAATCAGGGTTGACGGCTCGACGCCTTACTTTAGTAACCCATGTTAGGTTTGATGCAGTCACACGTTAGCACAACTTGATTATATTCCTGGCATACATCTTGCTAATTTAGTACTTCATAACTTCAACATAGTACCCCGTAAATTAATAAACCGTATAGTATATCATTGGATCTCCTTTCAAGATCATGCCATGATCTAAGCGATAAAACGAACAACGACTATGTAAGACAATTAAAATTAATCTCTATATATCTACAAATTATGTCTAATGTGAAGTAAATCGATAGTTAAAGCGGGTACAATGGTCACTTGCATCGCAAGTTGCAATGTAAAACTAAGTCATTTTATTGCAACTGGTGGTTGATATGATAAGAAAATATTGTCATAGAGATGTACGTGTTTGTAAAATTTAATCAAAGAATTGCTAATTCGTACTATATATTATTGTTGCATGGCAAACTAATCTTTATACTAATAATAATTTAAGGGGTATCATTGTCTAAATCAAGTTAAATGAAGCTGTCTAAAGTACCGTTCTTTGACAATTAAAGAAAAAAAGTTTAAAATAAAGATAGAATAAAGGTGTAGAAAGTACTTAATCGACTGTGAGTAGCTGAGATAATCACATGGTGATTATGTGGCACCTAAAAAACCAGAGCATATATCTATAGAGTAATTAGGCGCATTATTATATATATCAGTGGACACATCATGTCTTTTAAATTACGGATTGGCCGTCAAACAAATCCGGGGGCTCAAAAATGGTTTTCTTTGTAGACTCACTATTACTCATATGTCGACTAGCTAGCTTCTATAGATATTGAGACCAGCCATCAGACCACGATAGATTTGTGCTCATACGTAGTCATTAAAAACTCCTCTACTTAAGATAGGTATCTCTAGACATATTTATTTTAAAACGCGGATACGGTCTTTTTAGTTATTTCAATTCACTCGTTATTTTTTTTGTACTAGACACCTTATTATAGATATTAAAGAGATCGAGTAATTGTTTGGAGTTAGTTTTAATTTTATACGTAATAAACAAATATAGTGGACTCTTTCCGTCATTGAGGATGACCAATAATATGTACGTAGCTATTTCAAGATATATAGGTTGTTCATATTTCGCTCTTTACAACATGTTGACCTATCTATATCTGTTGATTAGTTGGCTCATTTAACTAACTAAAATAAAACAGTCTTAAAAATAGACTCTACTTACAATCAAATTATAGTCTCGTGTCAACTTAAACTGTCGCACAATAATTGATACCAACTCTGTTTAGTGTCTATAGACTACAATGCTACTCCGTGACGCTCCATGCATGCAATGATGCACGAGTAGATAGCGAGTCATCCCACGGGCAAAAAGTGTGAATGAAGGCAATGATAATACAGATCAAATCATCAAAATTATTATAGTGAAGTGAGGCATGGAGTGAAAAAAGATCGAACGATGATAGGGCAATAATGAAGAAAAATGGGCTCATATATATATCACGGAATATCCAATTAAAAAAAAAAAAAAAAAAAGAGGCAAGAGTCCGACAAGATGTTGGGTGATGATTGAGTGGGGTCCAGGAGTGCATGCTAGCTGTCCCACGTGTCCCCCCCAATTTTCTTTCCTTAATATTATTCCCAATAATTGCACCTCCTTCCACTCTCTCTACTTCAAAAATCTTACATTTATCCCATAAAATTAAAATCCCCAATCATCATCCCACGTGGACCCAAGTACCCTTATTATTATTTTTTTTATTTTTTATTTCTTCTCCTGGGGCCGTACGAGGCTCACTTCCCATGTGATGTGCACGTGAACTCAGGCCCCTTCTCCCTCTCCCAACACAAATACCACCCATTTTAACCATTTTCTTTTATTTTTATTTATTTTTTTGCTGTCTCTCTCGTCCTTCTCTTTTTCTTCAGAGATACTGAACCTTCCTTTTTACCCTACCTTTGATTTCATTTGTCAAACTTTGTCCATCCCTTTTTCAATTCTCCATTTTACCCTTTCTAGGCTTCATTGTATGAAGACTAACAAATATTCTATTTCTTGGGGGAAGAAGGTCAAACAGGCACCTCTTATATTACTACTACTACAGCTTTAATGAGGAGCCAGTGTTGCCATAATGTCGTTAGAAGATTATTTTATAATGGTTGATCCGAGTTTAAATTTTTGGCAAATACACGTGGTGTCCCTGAGTTTTGACGTTATGCACATGGTGTCCCTGAGGTTTCTAATTCAATGCAAATGGTGTCCCTGCTTCACCAATAACCAGAGAGTAGTAGTTTCAAAGGCAGGGACACCATGTGCAAAACGTCAAAACTCAGGGACACCACATGCATTTGTCGTTAAATTTTTATACCTTCACAGTGCGAGTATGATCTGCTTTTATTTACGAGTTTTTTTTCAACAACTACTTTTATCGAACAAACGATGAAAAGAGACTAGTATATACAGGTAAAGAGTGTAAAGTACGTAGTGAATTGTTCAATCAATCATAAAGGATGATAGAGCAATAATTAAATAAAACACCCCACCCGCACCCTCCCCCCCCCCCCCCCAATAAAAAGTAGGTAGGGTCAATTTTTTTTAATAATTTAGGCAGATCAGACTTCAGAGTAAATGAAATGAAATGAAATGAAATGGGAAATCCACTATAACTCGGATTGATAAGACTAGACACTGTTAATTAGAAAGACAGGGTTAGTCATGTCCTAATCATAGAATTGTAATTTCCTGAAAAAACCAGGTACTAGTATTTTCTTGGGTATAGACTTCCATACTAGCCTGTATTCTATCCTATCCTATGTAATTATATTATTAATTTTTCCAACCAAATTTAAGGCTGTATTTGCTTGAAATCTGAGTTTTTTTTTTTTTTTAAAATAAAAATAAAGCTAACCTAGGTAGGTTTTATTGAGGCTGATATATATGCTGTGTAAATGTAGGTGTAGGAGGAACCAGGAACATATCAATCTTGGATTCTCATTTATAACTTCAGAGTCTGTCCATGCAACTTGTGCTCTGCTTATGTCCAGGTTTGGTCAACCTCATCAGCTCCCATTACCATTTTCCAGAGCAGACCTCTTTAATTTTCTTCATTTTGACTTTTACATTCATTCTACAATAATTCTAGCTACCATGGTAAATTGGTAACAGACGTGTTGTTAGATAAGGCATTTACGAATTACGGATGCGTTAATGAAACCCGAGTTTACTACATTTGTCGTTCTTCGTTAATTATAACTCTATTTCCGCACTTCTTTCCCGTTAAACAAGTAAATAAGTATCGCGAGTTATGTTTACAACTCACAGATAGTAGCATGATCGACCTAACTTCACAAATCACAACTGTTTTGCCCTTGCTTTAGTCTCTCATTCATGTATCCCAAATATGCAATGTACGTACCACGGTACCAGTCATCCTACGTACATGCCACTGTACTCCGTATTTCATAGCTAGTTTAGTACTTCAGTGTAGTCGAGAAGCAAATGACGCACGAGTTTGATAACAAAATTTTGAGATACTCCGATCCGAATTTTTTTATCGTATCATTCTATGTATTTATTGTGCACAAGTCATGAATTTACTACTCTCTTACCTTAAGTCCTTAATTATTACAAAGTACCATTTAGTTTATCGTTATAATTATCAATTTAAATAATGTTTGTTCAATTCAAAGAAGAAAAATAACAATTACTCCGTATATGATCTCCTCCACACAATCACATCCTAATCACCTCGCATTTGAAGGGCTTATAATTGTTCCTTCCTAATTAGTGTAGATACATATGATAGTCGGACTACTACTTGTCTAATGTCTGGCTATTTGTAATTAGTAAATTGTACGAACTTTCACTTGTTTGGGACGTAGCACATCTTATCTGGCGAATCATTATATTATGAAATATGATTGCCTAATTATTGGTTTTTGTATGCATGAGATTCTCCTCGTCATTGCAATATGTTGCATACTAGCTAATCTATAGAATTAGACGAAGATCAACTACATCAATTCCTAATTTTTTGATCGAGATTAGAGCTTTTTAATTTTCTTTTTTCGCCAGGAAGATTAATTATTGAAACTCATGAAATAATGCATTATTATTCCTTCGGCTTCACGGCTGACAAGCTAATAAAACTATACATCTTACATGGTAGTTGGCCTACCCGATCTAGTTGGTCCAAAGATGTCTAAATATTTGAATTAAGTGTAGAGCGAGCCACAATGTGATTCGTAGTTAATACGTTTTATAAGTATGACAAATGTTATTAAGATTGTAATTTCAGATGTTTCATGCAGTTTTGAATGCACCTTTTTAGGAAGACAATCATATGTGTCTATGGTTTAAGATTAATTACAAACTCCAAATTCGACCATCTGATATTCGTGAAACATTGTGGAGATGGTCGAATTCAGAGTTTATAGACGGAATTGTAACTTCCTCATGGAGAAACATCGTGCGGACCACATAGTTCACCTTGGTTTTCACCTTTTCCCCACAACTTGATTGTAACAAACAATCAAAAACATATAAAACCACATCGAATTATTATTACGGGCTATTCATTCATGTGCAAATCCAACGTGTCACACTAATTCTCAAACTCCAGCACATTCCCAGCAAAGCACACGTGTGCTCCCCTGCACCCACACGTGCACTCCTGGTCAATTTTTCCCTCTTTTAAAGATCTAGTCAACGGTCAAATCATGGGGCCTCGTCATCAAATCATTAGGTCCCTCTTCCAATAATTATTTTCTTAAAATCCCCCTAATACTCTCTTCTCCCGGTAAAAATAAAAAATCCCTGTAATCGCCGGTTACGTGGAAGCCACGTTAGGATGCACGACAGCCGTTGGATCTTAGCGTAAGTTGTAATATACCAGTTGGATTTACCTAGATCAACCCACACGTGCGGGTGAGGTGAGAGAATGCGCAAGTTGGGTGGCGCGCACTGCTGGACCCCCCATGTGACCGGCTTAGCTGGTTACCATGTGACTTCCAAATTACGGTTAGGGTGTTCGTTAACCAATAATGGGACTTAATTAAAAATTAATCAAGAAATGATTGTGTGACTAATTAAGTGTCTGTTGGCTCTTTTCATGTTCCAAGCAAGTTGTTTAATTAGCGAGGAGGATAGTAATATGTTTTCTTTCGTTGGTGTAGATTGTCGAGTAAGATTGTATTGAACTACAATGATCTTTTTCAACCATTGCTCCCGAATTCGAAAAATCCTATCAAATAATATGTTAGGACAAAGGGATATATTCCGTGTGATCCCTTTCGATTTAGTGGCCACTGAATCATTTTTGTTATCTTGCTTATAAAACTTTAATCAAAATTCGGAAAACCATTTAGAAAATGTATTATTCGACTAAATTAGCAATGAGTTCATCTAATATTTATTCATTTAGAATAATACACTGGCATCAACCACTCGAAACATATTAGCATATGTTTTTTTTTTTAATAATATTCCAATTATTTTAAATATGCGAGAAAAATCTAATCGAATCAAACCAAGCGTTAACAAATTAAACTGACTAGTTTTGCCATGCGAACACCATGGCCACGATCTAACTAAAATTATCTTAGTCAAGTTGCAAGTTAACAACACTCCAAAGAATAATCATCAAGTGGCCGTTTGGATTGCACGTGTGGTCGTACGGACAATTGCAATTAAACGAATTTCCTAAGATTAGTGTACGGTCAGTGATTAGTGCAAAAAGACGAGAACACCCTCAGCCTCTTTCCACTAGTGGCCATACCCTGGAAGGGCATAACAGTAAAATTCGTGTAGGAAGTACCATATCAAAATTCGGAAAGACAGAAGTGACGTGGAAGCATGTTTGGTTGGTATGATTATCTAAAAATGGGAATGACAGAAAGTACAAGTCCACATGATAGGCCCAATCATTAAAACCTTAGTTTAATTAGATTGTAAGATTCAAGTCCACCTAATTACGATTTGGCTTTCAAATCATGATTTATCAAGTCTAATGGACCTCCTCTCAATTATTACTAAACCCCAATAGTTAATCATACAAATTTGGTTTAATTATTATATTAATATTTAATCAAATTTAAAGGGGGTTAATGACAGTGGGGTGTGTCATAGTAGTTGCCATGCAAGTTGGACCTACTGTGGATTTATAGTTAATTATGATGCTAATCATGCACACCTGATTCGATCATGTGGTTAGGAATATTGATTAGTGAGTATTTATGCAACTTGGGACCTGATTGAATCTAGGGACCAAATGATGGGCAACTAAACACTTGTTTTTTACTCTTTCATCATCACCTTAGTTCCCACATCTTTCGATAGGACACTTTTTTTTAAAAGAAATATAATTATTAATTAACAGGTACTTAGTAAATTATTTGGTTATTAAAGGGCCCTTACAGTTTATCTGGGCTGGGCTGTTGGCCCAGTTTTCGTTGGACTGTTCAGTATTAGACTTTGGAGCGTCGTGATTGTTCCCCATAGCCCGTCAACATACCCAAAAGCAAATGCGATAAAATAATAGATTCATAGTTATCATCTAGTAATTCATAGGAACTCAAGTACATGGGCAGACAAACTTTACTTTGCTTAATTCGTATATGGATCACAATGTTCTAGTGCATACAATATACACGAAGAAGCATCATGCTCCATGCAGTGTTCATCGAGTAGATAACCATTCGCCTTAGTTTCACCGTATGGAGTGGACGTTTTCACTTCATAAACATTGAACAAAATACGAGGTGCAATTTTGGTTTATCTTGCACGATATAGCAAATAACCATTCACCTTAGTTTCACCGTTTATCTTTGCTCAATCGAACATTGCATGATTTGTTGTTCGTATTGCAACTATAAACCATAAAAACGTAAAATAGCAAAAATAGATTACGCTACTATCTTTTATATTACGTCTTAGCTAAATGACCTTCTAGCAATGTCTCGATTGTCAAGTCTAACCAATGCGTGCTTCTTTGTATCAATTATATACTAATACCTCACTTGATAATGCCTGCACCAACGTTTAAAATAAGTTGAGGAGCTTCCAGAGCCTCGAAATTGTCAAAGTAAATATGCGGTTATTTGCGATTCGTTAATTACCCTGTCCCACTTCAAATACTCCATATAAAAATGCACCCCAGGTGTATACACTTACCGGTAAATGAAGTTCCAAAAAAAGACTGTAAGCCAAGTTAGCTAAGATCCTTTTTCTGGTTCGGTGTCACATTTTGAAACGTTATTTTTTTTTCTTTTCAGGGGACCGAGTTTTATCATTATTTACCGTATCATGTATTAAAAAAAAAAAATTTGTTTTTAGTTTTGGGCAGAAAATACCACGTGTGAATCTTTCTAAGCAGATTATTTATTGTGGAATTAGTGTGTTTTGTTAGGTTACGTAAGAATTTATATACTAATAAAGGTTTATCCCATGGTCAATGTAACAATTACAAGTAATCGCGAGTCATATGGAGTTGAGATATACCTTATAATATTGTGTGCATTATATTTTTTGTAGTTCCAATAATCATAAATATATCACCCGGAAAAAGTCTTAGATTTACAAATTTGCAATTTAGAAAATGTATCGATTGTCTAGTCAAACCTATGTGTATATTTTTTTTTTTTTTTATCAATTATAACAATATCGAATTTGATAATGTCACCACCAAAGCTTCATATTTTCAAATGACATTGATACCATTGAGTGCTAGGCTACATTTACAATGCATCTCCATTTGGCATATTGATAATGAGTTGAGGAGCTTCCACAGCCTTGAAATTATGATTGTGACTATGTGCTGATTTGCTAGTTGTTAATTAAAAGGTATGTAATTTCAAGACTAAACAATAGCTTCATCTATTTCCCCTAAGATATCAGCTGTCCCGAATTTTGTTCTTTTCCACAAGAATTGTTCTTAGGCGGTAGTATTGGTGAGAATTCGGCGGGGGTAAATAAACAATGTAGGCACCACGAGTACCAGACAAGGGGAGACCCAAAGTCAGATGACCATCTTTCGCTTTAGCAGAATAGTCAGCGTCAACCATCATGAGTGAATAAATGATTGCTGAACCAGAGTCTGCATGACGGGGCAACATCATGCTGAGATAACCATTTCTGAACCCGCGCTGAAACCACGTCGGTTCAACGCTGCCGCCGTCACGAGAGGGGACCGAGCCGTAGTACCAGAAGATACCTTTTCCGCGATAATCTGGTTCGGGCACCACTTTTGTTATCGTTGCTGTTATCGGCACCCGCGGAGGAGGCGTGTTATCGGAGAGCTGAGGACGCGGAGTTCCGGGGAGTTGAGGGCTCGAATTTCCGGTGTTGAGGGCGCGGAGTTCCGGTGGGTTGAGGACGCGGAGATGGTGGGTTCATTTTTTTGGGTTTTTGTGGGTGGGTTTTTTTGGTTTCTGGGGTGGTTGAAGATGATGATTATGTCACAAAGATGGTCAAATAAAAAAGTTAATTATAAAGTCTCACAAAGGTGGTCAAATAAAAAAGTTAATCATGTGGGGTCAGTTTATAGTGCTATAGTTTGTCCAAAATCGAGCAAAACGCCAAAACTAATTTCATTAATCAAACGCATCAACAAGCCTATATTACCATACCATATTACCGTTGCGACTACTACGTACTCTACAAGGTCTACACTAGCATTGTTGAAGTTTTACTTACTCCTTTACTACGAGAATAATCCGATAAAGAAATACATTAACCAAAGTGTACGGATTTCAACATATAAATCTAATATAGTCGAGAGAAAATGACAAAAGGCTATATTATTATAAATAAATGATAAATATAAGATTACTTGTTGGTCCGTAACAGCTAGAATACTGATGCACACTCGAAGAGTCGAACGCTCGAGTCGAAGTTGTGCACTGTGTGCTGATGCTAGCTTAAATGCTTGATGGAGGTATATAGGAGTAATCCATTCTACAATTAACAAGGACCATCACCTCGAATTTATCTAGCTACTTCCTCCTTTTTTCTTGGACACGTACGTGTGGTCGCATATCAGCCTACCATCATTCAATGTGAAATCGTCTTATATAAACTTTTACTTATCATATGCATCAAAGTCGCTAACTAGCCTCGAATTCGTGAAACAATGAAATCGCTACATACTCCATTGGTTTTCATGATAATACAATTGATCTATCAATTTTATACACTAGTTTCCAACAACTATAACCCTTCAGATTCTTGACTTATGACATCTACTTTATGAATTTTTACACTGATGCCTTCTTGATTACTTGAATTAGTTTGCATGTGTATGAATATTTTACATGTACGTTGGATGTCCGGCCTGCTTGATCAATGATCATCTACAACTATTTACTCCGCTCGTTAGGACGGGAGTCCTCGTATTATTTGTACCACTAAACTTTTTCAAAGAACGCGAAACAATTCACTCAACAAGTAGTTATCAATTGCAAAGAACGCGAAGCAAGCATAGCAATGAGGGTAGTTCATGTGTAGCGATGATGTTTGTGGTACGCCTTTCCACCCCAATATTGATAAGAAAAAACTTTGAGATTACATAGTTTAGAGTTAGCAAGTCGTATTACTTATATAAATAGAATAGTTTACGTTTAAGTTGATTAGCGAGTAATCCGTATGTAACAACAATGTGTAAAGAACCTTATTGTATACGGACACCAAAGGGAGTCACACGTATTTCAAGCTCAATAAATCTGTCTTATCTCTCCTCCTTGAACAGCTCTGAAAGTCGTCAATGGCAAGTCACACACTCTGACAACAACTGCACAAATTGCTCCATTTTTAGACCTCCCGCTTAAACTCTCAAACTTGCACTTCACGCTAACATCTCCACTCTACTTTCTTCCCCAATTACCTAGCAATACTGAATAATTACTGAATTTGGTCATACCCTTTTCCTTTTATTAGTTAAACCCTTGAACTCTGTTTGTGCAGCACTATTATTGAACCAACAAGAGCCAAAACCAAGTCCAGATGCTTAAACACATTGGAATTAAACGAAGATTATTTCCGCACAACAAGTCAAAACAATAACAAGAAGGCCTTTAACAAAAATACAAGTGAAAACGGCTTCACAACCAGCATAACTTACCGTTAGATGTAATGTCTCCAGGACGGGGCTAGCATTAAACAGATACGTGAGGGTTAAGAAGTCAAAACCACACGGAACAACAGTTTGTAGCTCCAGCCGCTTTAAAATGTGATGCAATAATATTCGCAGGGAGACGTTGTACCTGAAAAATGTATAAGAATTAGGCATTGCCGTCAAGGGAAAGACTCATTATCAAAGGAAACATACCGAGTACTGACCTGCTTAGTCACCCAAAGAGACAATACTTGGAGTTGAGGAGCTTCTCCGGCAAGTTTAGCAAAGGTCAATGAGTGGCATGGAACTTGAAATTTGACACATATATTCACTTGTTTCAAAAGAGGGACATTTGAAAATCTAAAATTCTTTATATAGGATCCTTGACAATGAAGTATCTCAAGATTGGGACAATTTAGTTCGATATCCCTGAATGAACCGAAAAGGTACAATTGCTTCAATCTCGGTAGTGCAATCTTTGTGAAACGGGATTCTGGCTCAAAATGACAATCTTCCAAGCTAAGGAATCCGAGATTTAAAGAAGTAGCCAAAATGTTCCTGGCCACCCTCTTATTCAAAAAGACATGAGCTAATTCAAGTATACTTAGTTGACGTATCCAATACCCAATAGATAATGTTGTTCTATCAATTCGTAACCAAAAACACTCATCCAATCCATCAACCCAAGAGTGCTGATTTAGCTTCATACTGAAGATACTTTTAACCCACTTATTAATATGCCAAGCATGTTGACGGTCAAGAGAGAATTTGATTATAAGCCCACTGAGTTTCCAACCTCTCCATACATTTAGAAACTGATCAACAACTCTCACAAACTTGGACTGATTCGACTCGTTCTCCGGATTTTCATCACCAAGCACATTAAGTGCATCAAAAACAATAACAGAGCGAAAATCGCAGAGATATCTCCACCTTGTCGACAATAACCTTGTTCTAACAGAATCCCTCAAAGGTAATAAGGGGAGTATTTCGTAGAGTATCTCATCAGGCAAATCACTAAAGTAGTCGCGCATTTCCAACCTCTTTACCTGGCACATTCAGATAACCAAACCCAAAATACTTAAAACCGGGACAATAGTGATTAGTGAATGATATATGAGTGAGCAATAGGGGTGAGCATGAACGGGTACCCGCTCCAAAATCATGGACCCGGACCCGTAACGCGTCCTAAAAATTAGGACCCGTACCCGGACCCGTTGACAACGGGTCCTAGAAATTAGGACCCGGACCCGTTTATAGTCACAACGGGTAGCGGGTACCCGTTTAATTTTAAGGTAAC